>CALNHX010001808.1:0-204954 GCA_940337035.1 Agriotes lineatus | reverse complement strand
TTATAAAAAAAGTCTGCCACTTAATAGCTAATTATCTGTGAGATAACTTACCTTAAAATGATTCACATTACTCCGACTAGCTTTAATCTGGTTTGCAATTGGGTATTAAGAAATGTGGGTTTTTTACTTCACCTCATATAGGGTTATATTTAGAGTAAGCAAACAAAGATTGGGCGCCAAACATTTTAATTATTGCTATTTACAATTTACGGATTCAATGGTATTTGCTTCTCCATGATTCACTCATAACAATACACATCCTCATAGAAACTTACTTGAATTTGAGAACTGAAATACACTTACTGTTATTACATTCTACTCTATTTTTGGTAAGTAACCAGTACCAAAAAATATTTATTGGTCTATAGAATAGTTTAATTTTATTTAGGTTGAAGGTTGTAATTTTGGAGCTTTACAATTTATTATATTGTCCACCACAGTTGCTAATTAAAAGTTAATTTATTGTATTTATGTGTTGGTTCAATATAATTACCTTTCTTAAATAACTTCTGCATCCTTTTTCTAATTATCCTTTTATGTTTTTTCAATTCTTATCACATGCTTTATATAAATTATTCTATAATGGTTAAGCCATGTAGTATAATTAATGACAGTTCAACTGAAAAATGTCAAATTATATTAATGCTATCAAAAGTTTAAACCAAATTATGGATTACAGGTTTTTACTTTAAGAATGTTATTGACTTTAACTATGTTATTATGGTTGAGTATACTCAAGCGCGTATACTTAGTCTTATTATGACCACATATATTTACTTTCAGAAGAAAGGTTTCTTTAATTTCAAATTGTTAATAATTGATATTACACCGACCTCACCGATTCCTATTACTCGTACTTGAGTTGAAACTTCCACTGTTAGTAGATGTTCTGCTTAAGAAGTTTATATCAACACTCAACTCGCCTTGTCATCCTGCTTTATGCCTCCTTAGAATGAATTGCATTGCATCCAAATTATATTGTCACTGGATTGCAATTAAGAGATATTTCTCAGCATTCTAACAATTCCAATTAAGGATACGGATCCCAACCAAGACCAACGGCTAAATTATAGAAATATCTATTAAACAGGACTCTAATTAACAACTTAGTACGTACCAGCTCTAACTCAGCCGCATCTTATATTGGTACCTAATAAGCTTGTTGAAGTTATCCACGTATAATATATATGATACTAGAATATATTAGTTATTATTAAAGTTAAATCTTACAGAAAGGCTGGTGAAATATCCTTTTGGAAGCAAACACCAACCAGGATTAACAAAGCACAATTTGTTTTATAAATAAATCTGAATTTCTCCTTTTGTTTTTGAGAGAGGTGGATAACTTATTTTTTAAAATATAAGTAGTGGTATCCCTTCACAACTTCCTTAGTGCTTGTTGTGTAGCCTAACCAATATGAAATAATATTAAGAGTCCTTTTATAAGATATCTAGGTAGTATGAACTATGTAATGCTACAAAAGAAGAAAACATTTATCAATATTATTACTCTAGCTATGGTAAATGCTCTATCATAACTAATTGTAATAAAAAAAATCTCTAATGCCTCCAAAGTCAAAAATTGGCACGCATTGCTCAACGAAAATTGCCGCCGCGCATAAGCAGGTTAGGATAAAAATAAAATAAGACCTGTTTTGAACTGCCAATGTATTGTTATGGTTTACTGCTCACAACAATTCTGATTGCCTAAGTAACAGAATGAATAAGGTCAAAATGAGCACAGAATTGAATATTTTATTTATTGCAAGATAATGAGTATTTTACATTAGTAAGTGCACTTTATGTGAGGAGCAGTAACTAATAATTTGAGGGATAAAAGTTAGCATGAGATAAGGCAGGTTTCAGATGGGTTGTGTTCAGAGTTTCAGATATGATAAATGTTTGGAAGAGTCAATGCAATTTAATTTGTAACTGACGGATTTGAGCTTAGTACGCCAAACATAATATGAATAAAATGATACAGAATGATTTCCTAAGTACAGAAATTGTATGAGCGTTATGTATTAAAAGTTTATAAGACAGTAAATGGCAAGTTAACTGAAAGGTAAACAGTAAAAACAGTGCTAGCGAAGCAATAATTGCAAGAGAGCAATGAAAAAATTTAAGAAAGACAATTAGTGAGATGCTAAAAGAACTCAAGTGTATCAGTGCATTATAAACCAAAGTTGAAATTAAAAACAGAGCAAAGTGTGGTGAGATTTATCCCAAGAAAAAGACAATTTATTGAAAATGCCAAAAACATGACATCAAAACTGTAGTCCATAAGTTTCAAACATGTAATCAAACCTAATTTCATTTAAACAATTGTAAATCTAGTTCATTAGTTACGAGACAGTCAATTGTCATGATTAATCAAACAAGCTTAAATTTTTCATGTTGGGTGCAAATTGAGATCCACATTTATTATATTAAATTGTGAATAAAAGTGTTGTGTAAAGTTATTTACCAAGTTGCTGGGAATCTGTGGGTGTAATTTTCCCAAGTGTAGGAGTTCCCAGATAGTGCAATTAGGCCGGCAAGTTTCACCTGGTGCGACGTTCAGTGCGAGCCTACGTCGATGAAAAATTTTGGGGTACTTCCGGACATCGGATGGCAGATCTTTTTGTGCTACATGGAGAGGAGGCCTACAGCTATCCCTGCGTAGAAGAATTACAACCAACAAGCCATTTCCAAGCGAGTATTTGCCTGTGGCGTCCTTCCAGTGTGCCAACTAAGAGCGAGTATTTCTTCAAAAAAGATAGGATTCCAAAACTAGGAGCAGCAACCTCATAGAAACTAAGGTCGTCAAGAACAGACCTTTGCCGAGAAGTTCAACGTATTTCCAGAGTCACAGTTTATTGAGCTTCGAGTAATTTAGCTGGTGTCCTTAAAAAGTGCGAATTGAGGCGGCAGTTGTAGGTTTTAGCGGAAATTGAACAGAAGGGAATCACGCGTGGGTTTACGTCACCCTAGAAACATAACGAAGTTAGCTGTTGCTACGTCACAAAATTAATCGTATTTACCTAATGCATTCTTGTCATTCTGGCGTTTAAAATTCAATTTTACGTTATTTTTGCACTGATGGATCATCTTGTTTACTGCACTAAATTTAGAGGTTATTAACTGTCAATTGGAAACAGTACATTTGCCCTAATATCAGAAAGTAATTGTCATACAACGAATTATTTGTCAGTTTTCTACTTAATTTATGAACTGACCTTCTGAGTTAAGAATTGTTTCATGTTCACTGGAGCTAAGCCCTAATTTATTGCAAATAGATAAAATAAGGAAAGAGCACTAAACCATTTATTTTTGGTATTTATTATTACATTATTTTCATTTGTCCTGAGTTTGACAGGCCATTCTCAATTGAAACTTTCATTTCATAAAGTGTAGTATCCCTTGCACTAACTATAAATTTTATATTTTATTTAAAACCCCATTTTAAGCGAAGGTACTATTACAGTATATGGGAATGACATAAAAAAATGAAAATAATAAAATTAGTCAAGCAAACCAAAAATATTTTAGTTGGATCACTTCATATGGATTGACCCTTTTATATTATTTGTATCTGAAATGCTAACAGAAAAATAATTAATAAATTTCATATTACACATTATATAAAAGGTTTTGACAAAGACTGTTTATAATTATGCGAAAACAATACTATTAGAGTACTGTTATTTTTTTTTCTTAGAAAAACTGCTAAGCGTCATTGGAGGGAAGAAGGTGCAGCAAGTTGTCAGGCGAATTTTGGAAAGGATTTTTACAAAGTGTTTGGCAAATGAATACAACTGAACAGGAAAACACAATAAGAAAGCTCTGAAATATCTCAAACTTATAACATTCTACAAAGTAAGTTAATGGAATGTTTAGTAAGTGTGTAATGTTTTTATGGACTGAAATAGATCTGGGGTCAAGGGGCTTAAGACACACAAAAATAGTCGCGCACTGTAGAGAAATGCATGAAAATGTAGATATAAAAATATCAAAATCGTGTGAAATAGCTGTGTATTTAAAATTAAAATCGTGTTGCTATGCAGAAAAGACATTTCTAAGCGATTTTGTATTTAAGAATACAGTACATTTCTTGACAGTGCGTGTAAAAATATTTTGAAAGGGGTGAAATTGTAGAGAAATATGTTTCGTCTCTTTAAAAACTCGTTACCTTTAAATTAAGATTTTTACATAACGAAATCACATTTGCCCCATTTTAAGAGAGTAGTCCCTGTCTTGTGGTTAATTTTCAATTGCTAATAGTACAAAAAAAGGAGAGACTTACTTTTATTGTTTATATTCTAGGTGCTATTCGAAAAAAACGCAACTACAGCAACAATTGATTGTGAAATTCACACAGTGATTCAGAACTGGTTTCGTTTTGTAGAAGATAGAGATGGCGACGAGAGCATCGCAGAAGAAGTACAGCAGGTGCAGAGCCACAACAATCAATATAAAGACAAGAAAAAAAGATCAAATAATAGCAGTACAGTTAGACATGAGAGACGAGTTATTGCTAAAGCAGTGAAACGTATATTTAATGAATTTACCACTATCCATCCTATCAATTCAAGCGGCAAGCAGGAATCTGCATATACACGATTTCCCATGCTATTTCCCTATGTTCGCACCCACTCTGTACCTCAAAATTACATTGATGACGTGCATCGGTTGATGTGCCCTTAGTGTAGCATATTACTTATTTTCTACTGACATTATTGTATTGTTTGTCATTTATACATTAACCATACATTATAGAAAATATACAAACATCGAAAGACTCACAATGCACTAAGTATTACAATACCAAAATCTATTTTCTGGCACAGCGCTACTTACGGAATGAAAGAACTGCCGCTTGACGCCTGAGGAATTCTTGATCCCACTTCGTTTAGATCGTCACTTTCAGTTAACCTACTACTAACTTCTTTAATTGTTCTATTTGTTGATTGGCTTGCAGCACTTTGAGAAACTGAAGACCCTTTTGATCTTCTCCTATCCCTAAAATTCTTAACGGTGGTGTAGCTTTTGCGTCTCGCAAAGGGTCGTATAATTGTAACATTTTCGACCATTTCTAATAAATATTGCAAGCAAAAGGTGTTCTATCACTTGACAAGTTCCTTGCAAAATAAAATACACATAGTCCGCAGAACCAATTCCATCCCCTAGGATAGTTTCATCGGTAGTATATAGATGTATTTTTGATATAAGGGCAACATTCTCGAATTGCCATATCATCCCAATGTTCAAAATAAGAAAAAATCTTCATTGCGTTCTGAACCTCATTCCACTGCTGCTGAACCTTTGCTCTTAGGACAGTGTTAAAGTCTTCTTTGGTTAGGAGTAAAAATTCACAATGCGCTGAAATTAATGGAATTAATATGAATACATTGCAAAGAGTTGATGTGTAAAATAAGTCGACATATAACCCAAATAGAATTACTAAATTTATTCGCCCACTTGCTGCATTTCGATGTTTTCATAGACAATCTCGATAAGTACAGGAGATATGGAAAAATGGACCCACATCCTGGATGTCTTGTTTCAAGAAATAATGGTGCTACCGTCTTTTTACTTCCTTTTACAATAAAGGACGTATTGGATTCACCCCAAAAATTCGAAATTGAGTTTTCAACAATCTTCAAGTTTAGAGTCCCCTGAACCCAAAAACCGCATTTTTTTATTGGTCTGTCTGTCTGTCTGTCTGTCTGTCTGTCTGTCTGTCTGTCTGTCTGTCTGTCTGTCTGTGTGTCGGTCTGACTGTCTGTGTGTCTGTCTGTCTGTCTGTGAACAGAATATCTCAAAAACCAAAAGAGGTATGGCGTTGAAACTTTATATGTAAGTTTTGTGTACCATGTAGATGAGCTTCTGAAGAAAATCGCATAACCGGAAGTAGGTGTTTACTTTGTGATTTTTTCAGTTTTTTTCGATTTTTTCAAAAACGGCTCTAAAGATTTTTTTTAACCTTTACATTTTTATTACATTTTGAATGTGTATTGATGTGAGATAGGTGATTTCCCAGTTGAATACTTCTAAAATGGGTTTCCTTTGTTTTTTTTCTATTTTTTATTAACTCCTATTTTAAATAGAACACCCGTATATTACTACATTTTTGAATTCAGCTTAAAATTCTAAAGAAAATTTGTCTCTTGAACTAACACTCTATTTTGTACCCTTTTTTGTAAAATTAAAATCAAATTTTTTGGCTAATTATAAGATCACTGTAAAACGAAGTTGTGTGCGTGTATAACACCAGATTTTTTCCAGTTATAACGAAAGTTTGTTTTTCTGAATTTCCGTTTTGTGCTATATCTCGCTGATTATGTAAATAGAGAAGAGTAATGTGTACATTCTTAAAACACTTTTTTATGAGAATGCAGTGTCGTAGTCAGTTTTCAAAAAAAGTTTCGAATTTCGAGTAATGCGACAAGTTTAATTTTTTTATATTGAACCCATGGTTGGATGTGCCATCATAAGAAAAAGATCTTTTGTCCCATTCCAGTGATATATATCATGTGGGGCCGATTTATTCACTACATTATAGCAAAACTCACAATTTTCGAAGTAGTTTTTAATATTCCTTGTTTTCTAGTGAAAGGCTTGTGTCATTTAGAATATACCGAAAGTTTAATTAACAGAATTAATCACGTTTGGGGGTTTGGATGTTGCTTATAATGTTACACAGAGTCTATCATAAATTTGAACACATAGGAAAATGGTTTCATTATTCCTTTATCAGCAAATCTTATTCTTCATAAATTCGCTGCATTTTCTCAAACTAAAAATGCACTTGCCAAAATTGAAATATCTCCTTTCTCATACTAGTAGAGAGGCCAAACTAAATTAACTCGTCAAATAACGATTTTCGTAGGACTGAGTAGGTTTATACCGACAAGTGGTATCTTCTTATTTGTGGTGTTTCCTGAGTATGAAAAATCATGTTGTCGCTTTCTCAGCCTGTGGAGTGAGGAGCTATGACGTAACAAAGATGGCCATTCTCAGTTCCAGGTTTTAGTGCAGAAACCGGGGTTTAACCCAAACATCCAAAAAGAAAGTTCTACCTAGCAGCAAACTGTTTAGTACCTCCTCTTAATAAGTGGTAAAAAGTTGCGCAACATTGCTCTTCGGGTTTAGGTGGAAGGGGTCGAAAGCTAGAAAGGTGGTAAAATGGTAGGTTTCAACAGTTTTTCGCGAATATCTCGTTAACTATGAGGTTTAGCGCAAACTTTATCTTATACAAAATTAATCTATATTTAATTTACAATAAAAATGGTCTTATGCATTTTTGACTTCTAGACAAGAGTTACGGAGATATTGAGGGGGCAATGATGTCATTATTTTCTAGTTAGCTTGGGATTCATCGTAATCACTTGAAAATGAGTATGTTTCGTATAAAGAGTATGTTTCGTTATAAAAAGTACTTAGTAACGCATCATTAACATAGGAACATTTGTATGTGTGTATGTATGTGTGTACGCCTATGTGTTTGAATCTGACTATATATCTACATTGCTCCCCTTCTTTGTCGTTTTTATCTTAATTTTGCCTTTTTTTCCTTTTTAGATAATTCATCATATCGTTTTCCTCTTTCCACTTGAGCTTTTTGAATTACAGCTACTTAAATTACTTCCATATTTTGTCATATTTTCCTAAAAAATATAAATCATGTGAATAGCATTGAAACAACAAACTACAAACTTATCTAATAAGCTTTAATACAAAAAATAATGGATTTTTTTTCACAATACATGCTTTTCAGTAAATTCAATGTTCTTAAATGGAAGTGGTATGTACAGTCGTGTGCAAATAAATCTGGGACAGTGTTTTCTTCACATGCAGATTCAGTTAAGAATCTGAAGAATATTTCCATGGATTTCCTCTTATCAGAGAGAGTTACGGGTTTCAGTACCTGTTAAAGTTTAATGTAACTCTTTCTGATAGCAGGAAATCCATGGAGATATTCTTCAATTCTTAACCGAATCTGCATGTGAAAAAAACACTGTCCCAGATTTATTTGCACACGACTGTACAACGTACATGGTAGTTACATAATAATAAATTACAGCAATCAGTAACCTAAAAATCGTTAAGCTCTTTTTCATGTTGAAGATTATCTTCATCGATGCCATCGTCAATAATTAGTGCATCTCTGTTGGTGCACTTATGTCCGGAGCAATTCTTGCACATATTAAAGCATTCTAGCCACTTCAGACGACGCTCACAGTTTCTGACACACACCGTATTACAAGTGCAAACAATGAGGGAAAGCAATTTTTCAGGAGCAGCTGCCTTATGGTTGCAACTGGACGCAAAAACCGCCAATCTTTTCCCAACCCCACTTTCGCGAATCTTTATTGACATTGAGCCATTGCTGCACTTGATAGTAAACTTCTATAAGAGTGTTGTTGTCCAGCTGCTAAAGTGGGGGAAAGTACAGCCAACCTCAAATTTGTGTGTACAGGCTCCTTTGCGATGGTCTGCAAGTAACATTGAAGGCGCAGAGTATCCAAATTATCTGCATTTTTTTATGCAAATATCGCAATGAAGAAATGGTTCCAGCATCAGCTAGCGCATCTGGATCTGCATTTGGGTTGTTAAAAGTCAACAGCTTTGTGTAAAACTCCTTGTCACTTTGCACTTTTTCAGAAGGCTTTTATTTTTCCCTTTCTATAAATTGAAGAAACGGTATCACATCCGGCGAAAGTGTAAGCTGTCAAGACAACATCCTTCATTTTCTCGATACCACGCTGTATGCACCAGTGTAGTAAACTTTTTCTTCTTGGTTACCTTTCTTCGGTACAATCATCTTCAACTGTTTGTTGGCTGGAGCATGAACAACCAACAAGACCAATAAATCAAGTCATTTGCCAATTACGATAACCTCTGTTTCCTTCTTTGATTCGTCAATTACTGTAAAAACGATCTTGATGTCAGCACCCCGAATCACTTTGCAGCCAGCTTGCTGTTGTGTACAGTGATTAGAGCAATCAGTTGCATCTTGTTTTTAGTATTAGTTAGAAAGTTTGCTTGTCCAAGAGTGACATTAATTCCATCTTCCACTTTCACTTCAACATGTGTAGTAATGGATGATCTGCGCAAATGTACGCGTATGTCGTCTTTGGTGCTGGGTGCTTCACCATAACCATCTCGCCTCCCCACTTCCTTGAACCCTTCATATAATACACTTGGAGCGAAGATTACGAATTCATAGACGCAATTTCAGAATTTTTGCCAAACTGAAAAAGTTACATTTTTACCCCCTCCATATATCCGTAATCCTTTACTCGACTGCAAAAATGCATAAGACCATTTTTATTGTAAATTAAATGTAGATTAATTTTGTATAAGGTAAGTTCACAGTAAACTTCACAGGTAACGAGATATTTGCAAAAAACTGTTGAAACCTACCATTTTACCACCTTTGTGACGTCATAGCTCGTCACTCCACAGCTAAGAAAGCGACAACAGGAGTTTTTCTACTGAGGAAACACCGCTAATTACGATGGTATCACTTGTTGGTATAAACCTACTCAGTCCCACGAAAATAATTATTAATTGACTTGGCCTCCCTACTATACGGTGGAGGTTCAAAAATATGAAAATGGCTCAAAAATCAAGTACCCATATTTTTCAAAATACACAAATATATTATTTGGAAATATTTGTTGTAACATTTTAATTAAATATCTAATTGTTTGAATTCTTGTTGCTGTTCGGATCGTTTGTTATTAGTTTTTTTAAAGATTCCTGTTTTTTACTTTGAACACAAAAAATGAAAAAAAATGTTTTTCGGAGCATCCTTTAATTATAAACAACTTTCCAAATAACATTTTGTGTTTTAAAAAATAAGTGTACTTTATTCTTGAACCATTTTCATATTTCGGTCCACCCCCGTACACGAAAGGAGATATTTAAATTTTGACAAGTGCATTTTGAGTTTGAGAAGTAACATTTTTTGATAAATTGATAATACAAAAAATCCATGTGTGTCCAAATTTATGACGAACACTATCACGGGTGTCCGTTCTCAAAGTCGAACATAGGCGATTAACATTGTATTGAACGTTTTTGTCGATTCCTGCTCGCCAATCACACTCACAGGGAAGGTAATGGTATCAATGGAAAGATAAAATTATTACGCATCAAATGATACCAATAATAATATTAAGATGCGATTTTTATTTTAAAATACTCATTAAAACTTAGGAATTGTTTAATATGCCATGCCTTGATTTTCAATTTCGATAGCATTTGTCAAAAAAATTGGTAATTAGTTGGCGTCAATCAGGTATTTTCTGTCAACGTCTGTTAAAATTATCTACAGAACAATGAATTATTTCAATGAATAACGAGTGAATACACTAACGTTAATTGCCTATGTTCGACTTTGAGAATGGACACCCGGTATACTATAATATTTATCACTGTAATGATAAAAAAATCTCTTTCCCTTGGTGCCATAGCCACCTATGAACTCTACGAGGAGCGTTCAAATATGAATTATAATTTGAATTGTAGGCCAAAAGACAGCGACACCCACAAATGGTATACACATTAATTAATACTCTGGACAAGTCCTAACTTGATTCAGGAGTTGTGTCGCCACAATTACTTTTCATTCATTTGGCAAGCATGAGTAAAGTGGAAGTGCAGTTAACCGTCGAACAAAGATAATAGTAAATTTATTACTAAGAAGGTAGGTATCAAAGCAACAAAAATTTGTACAAGAATTAAAAGGTAGTTTGGTGCCCAAGCCCTGTCAAACATAAGCGTTTATAAAGGGAGTTTAAATATGGCCTCGGACGTGTCGAGAATGAACTGCATTCTCGTCGTCCAAAAATATCGACAACAGAGTAGAATTCTAACAGAGTAAAATACACTTATTTGACACAATCGTCAAATTACAGTGAAGGACTTTGCTTCTGCATTAAACATCAGTAAGGGTGTCTTGGAAAAACACGAGTTCTCTGTCTGCTTCTTACAGGACAATGTTCGACCTCATTTCACTGCTCACACGCTGACTACAATTCAAAATCGAAATAGACTGTGCTGCCCCATCTACCCTATAATTCGGACCTTGCCCCATCAGATTTTTGTTTTTGGGACCCTTAAAAGAGTTTCGAAGTAAAAAAGTCTTCCTAATTAAAGTCATCGAAACTGTTCGAGAGTGGGTGCGACAGCAGCCAAAAGAATTTTTTCTCGTGGGATTCACAAGCTATCGAAAAGGGGAACCAGTTCATTCAAAGGGAGAGAGACTAGTAGAAAAATAACATGATATACATTAGAGTCTTCGTGTTTGTTTTTGAATAAATATTAAATTATAATTTATATTTGAACACCCCCTCGTATATAAAACAAAATACAATTTTATGGCATTACTCGAAATTCGAAAACTCTCATCAAACATTTTCCTGAAGAGCGTAGATATTACTGTTCTCTATTTTATAAATAAGCGAGATATAGAAACAAAACTAAAAATCGACTTTCGTCTATAACTTGAAAACAAAGAACGATAGTCCATTTTGGTTTTCACCATTAAGCTTTTCTTGAAGCAAGAGATCAAGAATGGGTGATTTATTTTTCCATATCTTATATAGTTATCGAGTTTCCCTAGCAAAACAGCGAAATTTTCCCACCCTGTACAGAGCTATTAGTTAAACGAACGCCAATACTTAAATAAATTAAGATGAATTTTTCGATTAATTATTGAATTATTACTTATACAAGGTACACCTTACTCTTGGTTATAACGGTAGCAGTCCTTGGAATATCATGCAGAAGCGCTATTTCACCAAATTGGCTTCCAGGTCCCATAGAGGCAATAGTTACGGTAACAGTTTCATTTAGTACAGGATCAAATATATCCTGTAAAGCAATGACTTCTCCCGTAATAATGAAATACATGCCGTAAGATTCGTGGTTTGTCGAATCACAGTTCTTCCAGGTCCAAAATAAACAAAACGTGTAGCTGCTGCCAACTGGCTCTTCACGTACTAAAATAGACATATTAGATGGGAAATTGCACATTAACTATCCGCTACCCTTGGATATCGTCGGAAGCATGATAGACCACCGATTACACGATGAAGACGCAACTTTGCTCCCGTCTCCCGCTGATCAACTGGAGTACTCAGAATAAATTTGTCCTAAACAGACCAGTAACATAATATAGAAGTTATTAACAATGGACAAACCTTGAGGGTTAAAACAGATTTTTTTCTGGTTATCAGTTGAATGTTCTTTTGAATATCGTCCCCAATCTCCTCGTCTTCAATGTCATCCATCCAATATAAATTTTGCATTACAAACCTAACCAGAGCTTTAAATCGGCACTTAGCTCTAAAAGCACCTGCAATTTGTGCTTCAGGGGTCTGCGTAAAAATATTAATCTCTTTAAATATAAAGCTTTCATGGTATTACCGAGTATCTCGACTGCAAAGATTTATTCCTGTTTCTTTTTGGATCAGCCATAGAAATTTTGCAAAAAGGGCTGCTTTTTTCAAATCCAAAATAAAAGTAATAATAGAATATTCTTAGAGAGAATTAATATTCTATATCCCTTACGCGAAAACCCCTGAAAACCCACCAACCCCACTAAAACCCTTCAAAGTTCTGTCTTTGACAGAACCTTTAATTTTTACATCCTAGGTAACGCTATGTAAACCAAAATTGTTTATTAATAGCTAGTAGCCCAGAGGCCAGGTCATTTAAAGGGGTGGTTACTTGACAAAAGGTTATGTAGTTTTGGATTTTGGATATGTTGTATGTACCTAGGCCCTTATTAAAAATCCAAGTTTTCTAATTTGGCGCTCCTGTGCGCGCATCAGTACCACCAGATTTGTGTCATGTGTTTCGGTTTTTGCTCGATAACTCTTTACTGGTGCATTCTACAAAAAAAATTGTTCTACCAGTTTTTGTAGAGCACATAATTTGGTGCTTTAACAAAAAAAATTGTTAAACCTCATAATTATCGAAATATCCCTTCTGCAGCTGCAGGCCTTAGCACACCCTTTCTTACATTGGCAACAAATAGTCTGTAGCAACGAATCTACAGTGACTAGTAAACGAATCTGGTGCAGTGTTTCTTGTTTTAATTGAAGTCAGCCCTCGCCTGCCTGCCCCAATCCAAATGGTTAGTTTCCCTGCCCATCAATGTTTGGACTTGATGGCATATGCGTAATTCGTGATACCGGGCTGCATATTGTGGTGGTGACAGTCTGACAAGGTAAAACTTGCCTTTAGTCACAGATTCTTACAAAATCTGACAGTGTAGAGGTAGACCGTCAAGAGTTTGAGTCCCCACCATACAAGGCTACCAAAAATTTCTCACCTGCTTATCCAATTTGGTGAAGAGTAGCATCTGACTCTCTGAATGCACTTACTGCTTCAACTAAATTAGGGTGCTTCTGAAACACACTTCAGAATTTGATTTTTCCGTGTCCAAATGGGGCCGATGTAGTGTTACACCCACTATATGAATGAAGATGTAACGTTTCACACCAAATTAAGCGCGATCAAAGTTAATTTAAAATTAATAGTGCTTAATTTTCGTCTAGGCCAACAATGAACGTTACAATAGAAATTTTTCAAAGCGCTCGAACTGGCAAGATTAGCGCTAGCCCCTCGATCGACGCGAGCAGTACGGAGAATCGATTCTCCGCGCAGTCCTTCCTTAATACACGAGAAGTTCCGAGAGCCGATCGCCGCGTTTAAAACAAAATTCGAGCAGCGGACTCGAGGAGATCATCACCAGAAACTAATCCGGCTTCCAGCCGCCTTCAGCGGCTTCGGCCGCGGAAGATTCCGCGTCTCCGACACCAGAAACCGACCTGAAGAATTCGAAATATTAACTCGATTTCCCCAGGTACCTGCCTATATAAACGTATTTCTGGACTCGGACTGCGTTTATTAGGATTTATTCGTAAATTGAAAACAATAAATTTATTATACACAAATCTGGGAGTCGGATTGTGTAAGTTTTGTTCATACAATTCCGTAAAACTTGTCACGAGCGTTCGCATGCGAATTAAGCTTATATTTGGGCTATCGAAATAACTTAATTTCGTAGACGAGCAATCCAGATAAACTTACGGAACGAATAAACCCCAATTGAACTTGGCTGGGATATCGGCGAGTTTCAATTGAGTTTATTCTGTAGGAATAAAGCTAACATTCAAATACAACATCCACGAACGTTAAAATAGATTGTACTTACCTTGTGATAGCTTATATTATAGAGGCCTTCACACGCGCCGTTCTATAAGATAACCTCGAAAGGAATTTTGACCCACGGTCAAAGGTCGACTGCACTCTTAACATATCACTGGGAGTTGCACGTGTACAGATGTGTATTTTATTTAAACAAACTATAGTTCTAATCCAGTCACTTCGTAATTAAAATAAATCAGAATTTTCCTTTTGTTTACACCGACACGCATTGACATATTTAATTTTTATTTTGGTTTTCAGTTGTACCAACTTGATCCCGCAGGCCTTAGACGTCGAAGCTCACGGGCATACATCGGTGCACACGAGGTGGCCTACCGTCTCCGAAAACCAGGACGAAAAATCAAATATAATTAAACTGTAACTTTATACGAAGAACGCATTTATTTTATTTTAGTTTTGTACATGAGTAGGCAATAAATGTATATAGTAGTCAAACCTGTTTCTTTAAATCAGTCTAAGTGTGAGTAGTCAGTACCTGGACCCAATACAAGGGCTACCATTCTTAAAAGGGCATAATTGTTAATGCTACAGGGGCATTTTCCAAATTAAATATAACTTGAGATTATTACGAAGCCCAGGTTAGCGTTGCAAAGAAGTAGAATCTCTTGTGGGTCATATTTAAACGAATTTGATGAATAAAAGTAGGCCAAACGTCAGTGGAATAAATTGTTTACAAAACGTGTTTTTGAGTTCTGCGTAACTTTTTTATGTTTGAGGATAGGTATTTCGGTAATTATGAGGTAAAAAAATCGTTAAAGTAAATTATAGAACATTTTTTTGTAAAACGCACTAGTAAAGAGTTATCGCGCAAAAACCGAAAAACGTGATACGGATATTTTGTAGCTTCCCTTGTATTAGAGAAAAGTTGCTAGTTGAATTTTATTTTTTCAGCTTTAGTAGGTGGCTTCAATTTGTAATTTCGCATGCTTTAGTGAAGACTTAGCTAGTTGTATTTTAGTTTTAAGCATTTCATTATAATTAATAGGTGGTTTCGCATGCAATTCCCCCAAGAAGTAACTAAATTTCATTTTTTGCATTTATTTTGCTCCACTTCTACATACATTCACGCCTAGTGGTTATTCAACCTTATGTGCATTTATTATAAACAATTTCCTGGCCTGATTTATTACAATTGCAGTGCTTTTATTTCTTGGGTGCAGTCCAATTTTTTAGCGGTTTTTTTGTGGGTCCTTTTGCCAAAAATCTTTGGGGAAGTTCTTGATATCCTAGAATTTGTTGAGCACATGATTAGTTTCTCACGTTTTTTCCATTCAAAATTTCGTGCAAGTTGGTTGTGCCCTGGCAGCTTAGTTCTTCCAAAGCCTGTTGGTTTGGCTCCACTCCCTTTTGTTATATGGAGAATCTAGGAAGTGCAAGTGCCCTTTTATGACGGTCGTAATTATTAGTTTCGTTGGTTTACTTACGTCAGACGCCCCAGCGGATTTATTTTGGGCCAACGTTACACTTGCACGTTCGCTCTGGCTACTCTTCTATCTTCTATCGGAGTCCGTTCTCCGCCATTTGCAGTTTGAAACCACAACACAAATTATAAGCTATTTTTCGGCTGTGGTTGGCGACCCGATGTCGGTAGCCTTTTGCTCGAATTCAGGCTTCAGTGACTTGATTACGCAATTTTACGTTTAAACAATATTCTTAAGAGCATATTCAAGTAGTTGTTGTAGCGTTCATAAATATCCTGATGCTTTTACATTAAGACACTTCCTCGATTTCGTATGGACATACCTTCGTACGGGGGTCTTCGCAAATTAAAAATTTTGATTATCGTCTTAATGTCAATTCGAGCTAACACTCGGGGCTAAACGTTATCTAGATACTTGCATTGCTCCTTCTTGCCGCGCCCCGCCCCACAGGGTGCGTGCAAATTAGTGGTGCCTACATTGTACAGGCGCATTGAAAATTGATTACACAAATCGTTTATTGCTTAATTTTTCGCGGAACGCCGATAGTCTTGCCGATACAGGTCGAATAAATTTTAATTGCTTATGCGGCACCCCCTTTAATTTATAGCGTTACATTTATCATTGCCCGCTTTGATATATATATTTTTTAATTGCTTATGCAGCGCCTATATTTTTTTAATGTTTGATATGCCATTGCCTGCCTTGTCTTATACATTTATTATTGCATGTGTATGTGTACTTGCCTATTAACTGTCGCCGCTTGCACTATAGTACCAAATATTTAAATAAATTCTGTGATATCGGTCTTTGCTGTTTGTTTTGCTGGATTTATTCCATGCCTTGAGGAGGCCCGACTCAAGGATTAGACGACGTCGAAGACCTGGAGCCCTCTCCCTTCGTATTTTTTTTCAGCGTAGCTGGAACCCCTATTCTTCTCGGCGAGTTAGCCTAATAAGGTCGATATTTACCAGCCGGAAAAATAACAAGTACAACTTTCGCCACCAGGTAAGGCGGACCCTTCTATTCTTCTTCACAGTGACACAAAAGTG
This sequence comes from Agriotes lineatus, assembly GCA_940337035.1. Taxonomy (NCBI): domain Eukaryota; kingdom Metazoa; phylum Arthropoda; class Insecta; order Coleoptera; family Elateridae; genus Agriotes; species Agriotes lineatus. The sequence goes on along the minus strand of CALNHX010001808.1, from coordinate 188,255 downwards.
GTCGTACTGACACGCGCACAGGCGCGCCAAATTAGAAAACTTGGATTTTTAATAAGGATTTATGTACGTACAACATATCCAAAATCCAAAACTACATGACCTTTTGTCAGGTAACCACTCCTTTAAATCACCTAGCCACTAGGCTATAACATTTACGTGTTTATGGAGGAAGAGATATCCCAGACACAGATTTGTTGGTCATATGATGAAGATATGCACGTTCCAACTTTCACCAAGAGGTCTTTAAGTTGGCGAGTTATAATAGAAATTAAGGCCATATCATAGAAAAATTAAATGTATTTATTTCTTTAGTGTAAATAAAACATATAGATAAGGAAATACATTCACATTAAAACTTAAATTTCCTTAAAAAATTAATGGAATTTTTGATTTTATTAATTTAGCGATATTCATCAATGTACCATGTTGACTAGAAATTGCACCAAATTAATGTAAATATCTATGAAAGGGCATATCATCTAATGTGCTTGGAAATTATTTTTTTCTTTTCTTGAAGTACACATGAAGTTTTGTTTCGGTGCGGTTACTCGCAAGTGCATAATCTGAAAAATACACACGGATACGGATAAACAACAATAAAATTTAATTAAAGGTCCCCTAAAGTCGCAAATGCACTTATTAAACGCTATCTTATTGCAAATTCAGCATCCCATTGCTAGAAGAAGCATAGAAGTGCTTATTTTGCAATACTAGTACCTACACGTAAAACACACCAGAAGTGCACATAAAGCTTTCTGTTCCCGTGCGGCTATTAGCAAGTGAATAATCTGTAAAATACACACCCTGTAAAAATCCCAGAGTGATATTTCGGCAACCGGCTGAAGTAAATCGTTCATAATGTGACTGGTGGGTACCATGAATACGAATAAAATATAATCAAATGCAATTAATAGTTTGCTGCAGTCGCAAATGCATTTATTAAACGCTAACATATTGCAAATTTAGCATCCCATTGCTAGGAGAAACATAGAAATATTTTTTTTTGCAATATTAGTAGACGAAAAACACACCAGCAGTTCACATAAAGCTTTCTGTTCCCGTGCGGCTATTAGCAAGTGAATAATCTGTAAAATACACACCCTGTAAAAATCCCAGAGTGATATTTCGGCAGCCGGCTGAAGTAAATCGTTCATATTGTGACTGGTGGGTACCATGAATACGGATAAAATATAATAAAATGCAATTAAAAGTCTGTTGAAGTCGCAACTGAACTTATTAAACGCTAACTTATTGCAAATTTAGCATACCATTGCTAGGAGAAACAGAAATATTTCTTTTGTAATATTAGTACACGTAAAACACACCAGAAGTTCACATAAAGTTTTCTGTTTCCGTGCGGCTATGCACAATTGAATAATCTATAAAATACACACTCTGTAAGACACCCTGATATCTCGGCAGCCGGCTGAAGAAAATCGTTCATATTGTGACTGGTGCGTACCATGAATACTAATAAAATATAATAATATGCAATTAAAGGTCCGATAAAGTCGCAAATGCACTTATTAAACACTAACATATTGTAAATTCAGCATCCCATTGCTAGGAGAAACATAGAAATATTTCTTTTGCAATATTAGTAGACGGAAAACACACCAGCAGTTCACATAAAGCTTTCTGTTTCCGTGCGGCTATTCGGAAGTGAATAATCAGAAAAATACACACTGTAAAACACCCAAAGTGATATTTCGGCAGCCGGCTGAAGTAAATCGTTCATATTGTGACTGGTGCGTACAATGAATACGGATAAAATGTAATAAAATGCAATTAAAAGTCCGTTGAAGTCGCGAATGCACTTACTAAACGTTAACTTATTGCAAATTCAGCGTACCATTGTTAGGAGAAGCAGAAATATTTCTTTTGTAATATTAGTACACGTAAAACACACCAGAAGTTCACATAAAGCTTTTTGTTTTCGAGCGGCTATTCGCAAGTGAATAATCAGAAAAATACACACCCTGTAAAAATCCCAGAGTGATATTTCGGCAGCCGGCTGAAGTAAATCGTACATAATGTGACTGGTGGGTACCATGAATACGGATAAAATATAATAAAATGCAATTAAAAGTCCGCTGCCGTCGCAAATAAACTTACTAAACGTTAACATATTGCAAATTCAGCATACTATTGCAAGGAGAAACAGAAATATTTCTTTTGTAATATTAGTACACGTAAAACACACCAGAAGTTCACATAAAGCTTTTTCTTTTCGAGCGGCTATTCGCAAGTGAATAATCTCTAAAATACAAACACTGTAAAAATCCCAGAATGATATTTCGGCAGCCGGCTGAAGTAAATCGTTCATATTGTGACTGGTGGGTACCATGGATACGGATAAAATATAATAATATGCAATTAAAGGTCCGATGAAGTCGCAAATGCACTTATTAAACGCTTAACTTATTGCAAATTCACCATACCATTGCTATGAGAAGCACAAAATGTTTCTTTTGCAATATTAGTACACGTTAAACACACCAGAAGTTCACATAAAGTTTTCTGTTTCCGTACGGCTATTCGCAAGTGAATAATCTGTAAAATACACGGTCTGTAAGAATCCCAGAATGATATTTCGGCAGCCGGCTGAAGTAAATCGTTCATATTGTGACTGGTGGGTACCATGGATACGGATAAAATATAATAAAATGCAATTAAAAGTCCGCTGCAGTCGCAAATGAACTTACTAAACGTTAACATATTGCAAATTCAGCATACCATTGTTAGGAGGCAGATAGAAATATTTCTTTCGCAATACTAGTACACGTAAAACAGACCAAAAGTGCACATAAAGCTTTTTGTTTCCGTGCGGCTATTCGCAAGTAAATAATCTGTAAAATACACATCCTGTAAAAATTCCAGAGTGATGTTTAGGCAGCCGGCTGAAGTAAATCGATCATATTGTGACTGGTGAGTACCACGAATACGGATAAAATATGATAAAATGCAATTAAAAGCCCGCTGAAGTCGCAAATGCATTTATTAAACGCTAACTTATTGCAAATTCAGCATACCATTCCTAGGAGAAACATAGAAATAGTTATTTTGCAATAAGAGCACACGTAAAACACACCAGAGGTTTACATAAAGTTATCTGATTCCGTGCGGCTATTCGCAAGTGAATAATCTGTAAAATACACACCCTGTAAAAATTCCAGAATGATATTTAGACAGCGGCTAATAAAATGCAATTAAAAGTCCGCTGCAGTCACAAATGCACTCAATAAACGTTAACATATTGCAAATTCAGCATCCCATTCCTAGGAGAAACATAGAAATAATTCTTTTGCAATATTAGTACACGCAAAACACACCAGAAGTTCATATAAAGTTTTTTGTTTGCGTGTGGCAAGTGCGCAAGTGAATTATCTGTAAAATACACACTCTGTAAAAATCCCAGAGTAATATTTGGGCAGCCGGCTAAAGTAAATCGTTCATATTGTGACTGCTGGGTACCATGGATACGGATAAAATATAATAAAATGTATTTAAAAGTCCGCTGAAGTCGCAAATGCACTTATTAAACGCTAACTTATTGCAAATTCACCATCCCATGGCTAGGAGAAACATAGAAATATTTCTTTGCAATATTAGTACACGTAAAATACACCAGAAGTTCACATAAAACTTTTTGTTTTCGAGCGGCTATTCGCAAGTGAATATTCAGAAAAATACACACTCTGTAAAACACCCAGGGTGATATTTCGGCAGCCGGCTGAAGTAAATCGTTCATAATGAGACTGGTGGGTACCATAACTACGAATAAAATATAATAAAATGCAAATAAAAGTACGATGAAGTCGCAAATGCACTTACTAAACGTTAACTTATTGCAAATTCAGCATACCATTGTTAGGAGAAGCATAGAAATATTTCTTTTGCAATAAAAGCACACGTAAAACATACCAGAAGTTCACATAAAGCTTTTTGTTTCCGTGCACCTATTCGCAAGTGAATAGTCAGAAAAATACACACTTTGTAAAACACCCAGGGTGATATTTCGGCAGCCGGCTGAAGTAAATCGTTCATAATGTGACTGGTAGGTACCATAAATACGGATAAAATATAATAAAATGCAATTAACGGTACGATGAAGTCGCAAATGCACTTACTAAACGTTAACTTATTGCAAATTTAGCATACCATTGTTAGGAAAAGCATAGAAATATTTCTTTTGCAATAAGAGCACACGTAAAACACACCAGATATTCACATAAAGCTTTTTGTTTCCGTCCGGCTATTCACAAGTGAATAGTCAGAAAAATACACACTCTGTAAAACACCCAGGGTGATATTTCAGCAGCCGGCTGAAGTAAATCTTTCATATTGTGACTGGTGCGTATCATGAATACAGATAAAATATAATAAAATGCAATTAAAAGTCCGTTGAAGTCGCTAATGCACTTACTAAACGTTAACTTATTGCAAATTCAGCATACCATTGTTAGGACAAACATAGAAATAGTTGTTTTGCAATAAGAGCACACGTAAAACACACCAGAAGTTCACATAAAGCTTTTGGTTTCCGTGCGGCTATTCGCAAGTGAATAGTCAGAAAAATACACACTCTGTAAAACACCCAGGGTGATATTTCGGCAGCCGGCTAAAGTAAATCTTTCATATTGTGACTGGTACGTATCATGAATACAGATAAAATATAATAAAATGCAATTAAAAGTCCGTTGAAGTCGCTAATGCACTTACTAAACGTTAACTTATTGCAAATTCAGCATACCATTGTTAGGACAAACATAGAAATAGTTCTTTTGCAATATTAGTACACGAAAAACACACCAGAAGTTCACATAAAGTTATCTGATTCCGTGCGGCTATTCGCAAATGAATAATCTGTCAAATACACACTCTTTAAAATACCCATACTGATATTTCATCAGCCGGCAGAAGTAAATCGCTCATATTGTGACTAGTGCGTACCATGAATACGCATAAAATTAAATAAAATGCAATTAAAAGTCCGTTGAAGTCGCAAATGCACTTACTAAACGTTAACTTATTGCAAATTCAGCATCCAATTTCTAGGAGAAACATAGAAATAATTCTTTTGCAATATTAGTACACGTAAAACACACCAGAAGTTCACATAAAGTTTTCTGTTTTCGTGGGGCTATTCGCAAGTGAGTAATTTGTAATATACACACGCTGTAAAAATCCCAGAATGATATTTCGGCAGCCGGCTGAAGTAAATCGTTCATATTGTGACTGGTGGGTATCATGAATGCGGATAAAATATAATAAAATGCAATTAAAAGTTCGCTGAAGTCGCGAATCCACTTATTAAACGCTAGCTTATTGCAAATTCAGCATACCATTGCTAGGAGAAGCATAGAATTATTTCTTTTGCTATATTAGTACACGCAAAACACACCAGAAGTTCATATAAAGTTTTCTGTTTGCGTGTGGCAAGTGCGCAAGTGAATTATCTGTAAAATACACACTCTGTAAAAATCCCAGAGTGATATTTGGGCAGCCGGCTAAAGTAAATCATTCATATTGTGACTGGTGGGTACCATGGATACGGATAAAATATAATAAAATGTATTTAAAAGTCCGCTGAAGTCGCAAATGCACTTATTAAACGCTAACTTATTGCAAATTCACCATCCCATGGCTAGGAGAAACATATAAATATCTCTTTTGCAATATTAGTACAGCACAACACACCAGAAGTTCACATAAAGCTTTTTGTTTTCGAGCGGCTATTCGCAAGTGAATAGTCAGAAAAATACACACTCTGTAAAACACCCAGGGTGATATTTCGCAAGCCGGCTGAAGATAATCGTTCATAATGTGACTGGTGGGTACCATAAATACAAATAAAATATAATAAAATGCAAATAAAAGTACGATGAAGTCGCAAATGCACTTACTAAACGTTAACTTACTGCAAATTCAGCGTGCCATTGTTAGGAGAAGCAGAAATATTTCTTTTGTAATATTAGTACACGTGAAACACACCAGCAGTTCACATAAAGCTTTTTGTTTTCGAGCGGCTATTCGCAAGTGAATAATCAGAAAGATACACACCCTGTAAAAATCCCAGAGTGATATTTCGGCAGCCGGCTGAAGTAAATCGTTCATAATGTGACTGGTGGGTACCATGAATACGGATAAAATATAATAAAATGCAATTAAAAGTCCGCTGCAGTCGCAAATGAACTTACTAAACGTTAACATACTGCAAATTCAGCATACCATTGCAAGGAGAAACAGAAATATTTCTTTTGTAATATTAGTACACGTAAAACACACCAGAAGTTCACATAAAGCTTTTTGTTTTCGAGCGGCTATTCGCAAGTGAATAATCTGTAGAATACACACACTGTAAAAATCCCAGAATGATATTTCGGCAGCCGGCTGAAGTAAATCGTTCATATTGTGACTGGTGGGTACCATGGATACGGATAAAATATAATAATATGCAATTAAAGGTCCGATGAAGTCACAAATGTACTTATTAAACGCTTAACTTATTGCAAATTCACCATACCATTGCTATGAGAAGCATAGAAATGTTTCTTTTGCAATATTAGTACACGTTAAACACACCAGAAGTTCACATAAAGTTTTCTGTTTCCGTACGGCTATTCGCAAGTAAATAATCTGTAAAATACGCGGTCTGTAAGAATCCCAGAATGATATTTCGGCAGCCGGCTGAAGTAAATCGTTCATATTGTGACTGGTGGGTACCATGGATACGGATAAAATATAATAAAATGCAATTAAAAGTCCGCTGCAGTCGCAAATGAACTTACTAAACGTATACATATTGCAAATTCAGCATACCATTGTTAGGAGGCAGATAAAAATATTTCTTTCGCAATACTAGTACACGTAAAACAAACCAAAAGTGCACATAAAGCTTTTGTTTCCGTGCGGCTATTCGCAAGTGAATAATCTGTAAAATACACATCCTGTAAAAATACCAGAGTGATGTTTAGGCAGTCGGCTGAAGTAAATCGATCATATTGTGACTGGTGAGTACCACGAATACGGATAAAATATAATAAAATGCAATTAAAAGCCCGCTGAAGTCGCAAATGCACTTATTAAACGCTAACTTATTGCAAATTCAGCATACCATTCCTAGGAGAAACATAGAAATAGTTCTTTTGCAATAAGAGCACACGTAAAACACACCAGGGGTTTACATAAAGTTATCTGATTCCGTGCGGCTATTCGCAAGTGAATAATCTGTAAAATACACACCCTGTAAAAATTCCAGAATAATATTTAGACAGCCGGCTAATAAAATGCAATTAAAAGTCCGCTGCAGTCGCAAATGCACTTAATAAACGTTAACATATTGCAAATTCAGCATCCCATTCCTAGGAGAAACATAGAAATAATTCTTTTGCAATATTAGTACACGCAAAACACACCAGAAGTTCATATAAAGTTTTTTGTTTGCGTGTGGCAAGTGCGCAAGTGAATTATCTGTAAAATACACACTCTGTAAAAATCCCAGAGTGATATTTGGGCAGCCGGCTAAAGTAAATCGTTCATATTGTGACTGCTGGGTACCATGGATACGGATAAAATATAATAAAATGTATTTAAAAGTCCGCTGAAGTCGCAAATGCACTTATTAAACGCTAACTTATTGCAAATTCACCATCCCATGGCTAGGAGAAACATAGAAATATTTCTTTTGCAATATTAGTACACGTAAAACACACCAGAAGTTCACATAAAGCTCTTTGTTTTCGAGCAGCTATTCGCAAGTGAATATTCAGAAAAATACACACTCTGTAAAACACCCAGGGTGATATTTCGGACGCCGGCTGAAGTAAATCGTTCATAATGTGAGTGGTGGGTACCATAAATACGGATAATATATAATAAAATGCAAATAAAAGTACGATGAAGTCGTAAATGCACTTACTAAACGTTAACTTATTGCAAATTCAGCATACCATTGTTAGGAGAAGCATAGAAATATTTCTTTTGCAATAAAAGCACACGTAAAACACACCAGAAGTTCACATAAAGCTTTTTGTTTCCGTGCACCTATTCGCAAGTGAATAGTTAGAAAAATACACACTCTGTAAAACACCCAGAGTGATATTTCGGCAGCCGGCTGAAGTAAATCGTTCATAATGTGACTGGTGGGTACCATAAATACGGATAAAATATAATAAAATGCAATTAAAAGTACTATGAAGTCGCAAATGCACTTACTAAACGTTAACTTATTGCAAATTTAGGATACCATTGTTAGGAGAAGCATAGAAATATTCCTTTTGCAATAAGAGCACACGTAAAACACACCAGAAATTCACATAAAGCTTTTTGTTTCCGTGCGGCTATTCGCAAGTGAATAGTCAAAAAAATACACACTCTGTAAAACACCTAGGGTGATATTTCGGCAGCCGGCTGAAGTAAATCTTTCATATTGTGACTGGTGCGTATCATGAATACAGATAAAATATAATAAAATGCAATTAAAAGTCCGTTAAAGTCGCTAATGCACTTACTAAACGTTAACTTATTGCAAATTCAGCATACCATTGTTAGGACAAACATAGAAATAGTTCTTTTGCAATATTAGTACACGAAAAACACACCAGAAGTTTACATAAAGTTATCTGATTCCGTGCGGCTATTCGCAAGTGAATAATCTGTAAAATACACACTCTTTAAAACACCCATAGTGATATTTCGTTAGCCGGCAGAATTAAATCGTTCATATTGTGACTAGTGCGTACCATGAATACGGATAAAATATAATAAAATGCAATTAAAAGTCCGTTGAAGTCGCAAATGCACTTACTAAACGTTAACTTATTGCAAATTCAGCATACCATTGTTAGGAGAAGAATAGAAATATTTCTTTTGCAATAAAAGCACACGTAAAACACACCAAAAGTTCACATAAAGCTTTTTGTTTCCGTGCACCTATTCGTAAGTGAATAGTTAGAAAAATACACACTCTGTAAAACACCCAGAGTGATATTTCGGCAGCCGGCTGAAGTAAATCGTTCATAATGTGACTGGTGGGTACCATAAATACGGATAAAATATAATAAAATGCAATTAAAAGTACGATGAAGTCGCAAATGCACTTACTAAACGTTAACTTATTGCAAATTTAGCATACCATTGTTAGGAAAAGCATAGAAATATTTCTTTTGCAATAAGAGCTCACGTAACACACACCAGAAATTCACATAAAGCTTTTTGTTTCCGTGCGGCTATTCGCAAGTGAATAGTCAGAAAAATACACACTCTGTAAAACACCTAGGGTGATATTTCGTCAGCCGGCTGAAGTAAATCTTTCATATTGTGACTGGTGCGTATCATGAATACAGATAAAATATAATAAAATGCAATTAGAAGTCCGTTGAAGTCGCTAATGCACTTACTAAACGTTAACTTATTGCAAATTCAGCATACCATTGTTAGGAGAAGCATAGAAATATTTCTTTTGCAATAAAAGCACACGTAAAACACACCAGAAGTTCACATAAAGCTTTTTGTTTCCGTGCACCTATTCGCAAGTGAATAGTTAGAAAAATACACACTCTGTAAAACACCCAGGGCCGGTTGCAGAAAGCAATGTTAAGTCTGGTGTTAGCTAACATCGCGTCAAAGTGAACAAAATCGTATCAAATTTTGTTTACTAATGTATTAGTTACCATAAGCATTTGAGATTTGATTCGTTTTTGTTCACTTTGACGCGATGTTAGCTAACACCAGACTTAACATTGTTTTCTGCAACCGGCCCCCAGAGTGATATTTTGGCAGCCGGCTGAAGTAAATCGTTCATAATGTGACTGGTGGGTACCATAACTACGGATAAAATATAATAAAATGCAATTAAAAGTACGATGAAGTCGCAAATGCACTTACTAAACGATAACTTATTGCAAATTCAGCATACCATTGTTAGGAGAAGCATAGAAATATTTCTTTTGCAATAAAAGCACACGTAAAACACACCAGAAGTTCACATAGGGCTTTTTGTTTCCGTGCACCTATTCGCAAGTGAATAGTTAGAAAAATACACACTCTGTAAAACACCCAGAGTGATATTTCGGCAGCCGGCTGAAGTAAATCGTTCATAATGTGACTGGTGGGTACCATAAATACGGATAAAATATAATAAAATGCAATTAAAAGTACGATGAAGTCGCTAATGCACTTACTAAACGTTAACTTATTGCAAATTTAGCATACCGTTGGTAGGAGAAGCAAGAAATATTTCTTTTGCAATAAGAGCACACGTAAAACACACCAGAAATTCACATAAAGCTTTTTGTTTCCGTGCGGCTATTCGCAAGTGAATAGTCAGAAAAATACACACTCTTTAAAACACCCATAGTAATATTTCGTCAGCCGGCAGAAGTAAATCGTTCATATTGTGACTAGTGCGTACCATGAATACGGATAAAATATAATAAAATGCAATTAAAAGTCCGTTGAAGTCGCAAATGCACTTACTAAACGTTAACTTATTGCAAATTCAGCATCCCATTTCTAGGAGAAACATAGAAATAATTCTTTTGCAATATTAGTACACGTAAAACACACCAGAAGTTCACATAAAGTTTTCTGTTTTCGTGCGGCTATTCGCAAGTGAGTAATTTGTAAAATACACACGCTGTAAAAATCCCAGAATGATATTTCGGCAGCCGGCTGAAGTAAATCGTTCATATTGTGACTGGTGGGTATCATGAATACGGATAAAATATAATAATATGCAATTAAAAGTTCGCTGAAGTCGCAAATCCACTTATTAACATAGAAATATTTCTTTTGCAATATTAGTACACGCAAAACACACCAGAAGTTCACATAAAGCTTTTTGTTTTCGAGCGGCTATTCGCAAGTGAATAGTCAGAAAAATACACACTCTGTAAAACACCCAGGGTGATATTTCGCAAGCCGGCTGAAGTTAATCGTTCATAATGTGACTGGTGGGTACCATAAATACGGATAAAATATAATAAAATGCAAATAAAAGTACGATGAAGTCGCAAATGCACTTACTAAACGTTAACTTATTGCAAATTCAGCATACCATTGTTAGGAGAAGCATAGAAATATTTCTTTTGCAATATTAGTACACGTAAAACACACCAGAAGTTCACATAAAGTTTTCTGATTCCGTGCGGCTATTCGCAAGTGAATAATCTGTAAAATACACACCCTGTAAAAATTCCAGAGAGATATTTAGACAGCCGGCTGAAGTAAATCGTTCATATTGTGACTGGTGGGTACCATGAATACGGATAAAATATAATAAAATGCAATTAAAAGTCCGCTGCAGTCGCAAATGCACTTATTACACTCTTAACTCAGCGGTTCCCAAACTTTTTCTTACCGCGACCCATTTTAGCCCATACGTTTTAGCCGCGACCCACTAAAAATAACGTGCATCGTTGGGAGCAGCGAGGGGTGGGGTGGAGGTATAGGGAGCATCCAGTCCAGTTCGAGTTGAGCAGTGGCTCGAGCACGTACGTGTCTTGTGTTTTGTTCGATCGCGTATTGTTTGATTTTGTTCTAACTATGGATAAGTTTGTTAAGCGTGCAGGGTTTTCGACTTCGCATGATGATCATGAACAGAAGAGGGTAAAGGTGAGAAAGTATAGTGACAGTGTTAGCTATATTTATCTATATTTTTTTTACCTACCTTTAGGTCATCGCTATATCTCTTAGTTAACAATCGATCACTATAGGAGTATATTTGAGGCCCGTCTCTAGCATCAGTGAAGACGTCGCGGATTCTAGTTTATGATGTTGATAATTGGCGCCAACAAGTTAAACTCAAATATACTGATATAAGCCAAGAAACTTGTAACTTCACTTTCTATCAACTAATAACAATACGATTATTGAACTCCCTATCAAAATGAAAGAAAGCAATACTTGTAGCTAGTTTTATTACTACTACAACATTATTACCATCGATCAGACAATTAGCATCTTTAATATTACAACCTAACGCAGGGTACCCCAAATAGCTTAACTTAAACCGCTCGTAAGTTTAATGGTTACACAGTTTTTATATGCAAAAATATCATCAGATTCTAGCTAAAACACTTATCTTTGTGCCGATATACTAGCAGACATTTAATACGTCCCGTTACTCCTATCACATGTTAGCTTGACAGGCCCCAACCTCGGCTGTCATTCGCTACACATCGACCCCCAAGACTGCGGTTGATTCTCCGTAGATTATCTTTCCAAGATTTTCCGCCTAATAGTTGTTGCTATAAATCGAATTTCCAGGTAACAAAAGGCAAATGCCACATTAAACTACATACCCTGTTCACAGGCAATAAACTTCGCAATCGTTGAATTCGTGTTTCCCAAATCGCTTCACAGCTTGAATATAATATTCATTGGAAAAATGACATCCGCTTAATGATCTCCCTTACAGGAACGGTTGGCCAGTAACCCAATTCTTTACTATCACCAAACCATATTAAATGGCGAGATTGTCATTTACACCCCACGAAAATTCTTGCCTTTTTTTAAAAGCTGATATACAAATTTTCTCCCAAACAAAACAAACGTTGTTTTTATATCTTCTCTAGCAACGAACAAAGCCAATCTGATATTAATTTTATCGCGTCACTCTCACTAGATTCCTCCTTCAACACTAGTATTAATATCAAATGCTTTTGACACGTAACAACAGTTATATTAAGTATGGATTTACGGTGCTCCGAAATCGGCCACAGTGTGTTATTTGCAGCGAGTTGTTATCGGCCGAGAGTATAAAACCTTTCAAGATGATTCGCCATTTAGAAAGTAAACATCCCAGTTTTAAAGATAAGCCGGCAGATTTTTTTGAACGTAAGTTAACTGCTTTAGATTACCAGAAAAATGTAGTTTAGTTAAGTGGAAATAATATGAGCAAAAGTGCTTTGCTAGCATCGTATCAAGTGGCTTTACGAATAGCAAAAAAAGGTAAACCACACACGATTGCTGAAGAGCTCATTCTACCTGCTACTCAGGATATGGTTTCAACTATGATCAGCCCAGATGCAGCTAAGAAGCTTTCCACCATCCCTCTGTCGAACAACTCGGGGGGAGGCGCATTACCGAGATGGCTCAAGACATAAAGAATCAGTTGAAAACAAAATTGCAGAAAAGTGAGTACTTTTTCATTCAAGTTGACGAGTCTACGGACGCGTCGAGTTTGGCGCAGTTTATGTGCTTTGTTCGCTTTGAGGGTGACGGTAGTGTGGAAAAAGACATTTTATTTTGAAAACCTTTGCTTGACCACGCAACAGGTGAGGAAATGTTTAAAATGTTCATGTCTGCAACCGATTCGCTTCAAATTGATTTTCAAAAGTGTATTTCAATCTGCAGTGACGGTGCCAAAGCAATGACTGGGAAAGACAGCGGTTTCGTGAGACGGATGAAAAATGTCATGCCTAATGCCACTTGGGTTCATTGTTTTTTGCATCGCCAGGCATTAGCTACCAAGGCCATGCCCACTGAGCTAAAAACAGTGTTGAACAAAACTGTTAAGTTGGTTAATTTTGTAAAAAGCCGGCCATTACAGTGTCGACTGTTATCACAGTTATGCGAAGAAATGGAGGCACAGTACAAATGCCTCTTGCTTCACACAGAGGCAAGGTGGCTGTCACGAGGGAAAGTGTTTTCTCGAGTGTTCGCTTTGCGCTCTGAGCTTAAGACATTTTTTCAAGTTGCAAACAAAGACCTTGCCGATTTTTTGAGTGACAATGAATGGCTGTTAAAACTTGCTTATTTAGCGGACATCATCATTTGAACTATCTCAACGTTTCTTTGCAGGGAAGAGACAAAACCATACTTTTTGCACAAGACAAAGTCAATTCGTTTTTAAGGAAATTAGCCACTTGGTCAACCAGGGTTGAGAAGAATATATTTGAAAACTTTGAACTGACAAATGAGCTTATCACATCCCTTGAGCGAGGAGATGAATATTATCCCGACATTGACAACCTATCCAAACTGGTTACTACTCACTTGCAAGGTCTACAAGAGCAGATCCTTAGCTACATTCCCGAGGATCAACACACCGGTTGGAACTGGGTGCTTAACCCCTTCAACGAGCAGGCTATGAACGAGGCAGACTTAAACCCACTGATTCATGACAAACTCATTGAGCTATCCTGTGACAAGACTTTGCAACTGTCCTTCAGCACCCAAGATGTTGACAAGTTCTGGCTACAAAGAAGAGCTGAGTATCCAAGCTTAACATCAGTGGCTCTGAGAATCATCATGCCCTTTGCAACATCCTACCTCTGCGATCTCGGATTTTCTACATTGGTCAACATTAAAACCAAGGCAAGTTAATCGACTGGACGTAGAAGACGACCTTATGTATGTGTATCTAAAACTAAGCCAAATTTTAAGAAACTTGTTCACAAAAAACAGGCCCATGTTTCTCACTAAAGAAGTCTTTTTTACTTAGAAATGTATTAACAATTACATATCAAAATTCATATTGTGACTGGTGGGTACCATGAATACGGATAATATATAATAAAATGCAATTAAAAGTCCGCTGCAGTCGCAAATGCACTTATTAAATGCTAACTTATTGCAAATTTAGCATCCCATTGCTAGGAGAATAAGAAATATTTATTTTGCAATATTAGTTCACGTAAAACACAACATAAGTTCACATAAAAAGTTTTCGTTTCCCTGCGGCTTTTCGCAAGTGAATAATCAGAAAAATACACACTCTGTAAAACACCCAGAGTGTAATTTCGGCAGCCGGCTGAAGTAAATCGTTCATATTGTGACTGGTGGGTACCATGAATACCGATAAAATATAATAAAATGCAATTAAATGTCCTCTGCAGTCGCAAATGCACTTATTAAACGCTAACTTATTGCAAATTCAGCATCCCATTCCTAGGAGAAACAGAAATATTTCTTTTGTAATATTAGTACACGTAAAACACACCAGAAGTTCACATAAAGCTTTTTGTTTTCGACCGGCTATTCGCAAGTGAATAATGAGAAAAATACACACTCTCTAAAACACCCAGGGTAATATTTCGGCAGCCGGCTGAAGTAAATCGTTCATATTGTGACTGATGCGTACCATAAATACGGATAAAATATAATAATATGCAATTAAAAGTACGCTGAAGTCACAAATACACTTACTAAACGTTAACTTAATGCAAATTCAGCATACCATTGTTAGGAGAAAAATAGAAATATTTCTTTTGCGATATTAGTACACGTAAAACACACCAGAAGTTCACATAAAGTTTTCTGTTTCCGTGCTGTTATTTGCAAGTGAATAATCTGTAAAATACGCACCCTGTATAAATTCCCGAGTGATATTTAGGAAGCCGGCTGAAGTAAATCGTTCATATTGTGTCTGGTGGGTACCATGAATACGGATAAAATATAATAATATGCAATTAAAAGTACGCTGAAGTCACAAATACACTTACTAAACGTTAACTTATTGCAATTTCAGCATACCATTGTTAGGAGAAGAATAGAAATATTTCTTTTGCAATATTAGTACACGTAAAACACACCAGAAGTTCACATAAAGTTTTCTGTTTCCGTGCGGTTATTCGCAAGTGAATAATCTGTAAAATACGCACCCTGTATAAATTCCAGAGTGACATTTAGGAAGCCGGCTGAAGTAAATCGTTCATATTGTGTCTGGTGGGTACCATGAATACGGATATAATATAATAAAATGCAATTAAAAGTCCGCTGCAGTCGCAAATGCACTTATTAAATGCTAACTTATTGCAAATTCAGCATCCCATTGCTAGTAGAAACAGAAATATTTCTTTTGTAATATTAGTACACGTAAAACACACCAGAAGTTCACATAAAGCTTTTTGTTTTCGACCGGCTATTCGCAAGTGAGTAATAAGAAAAATACACACTCTCTAAAACACCCAGGGTGATATTTCGGCAGCCGGTATGAAGTAAATCGTTCATATTGTGACTGGTGGGTACCATGAATACGGATAATATATAATAAAATGCAATTAAAAGTCCGTTGCAGTCGCAAATGCACTTATTAAATGCTAACTTATTGCAAATTCAGCATCCCATTGCTAGGAGAATAAGAAATATTTATTTGCAATATTAGTTCACGTAAAACACAACGTAAGTTTACATAAAAAGTTTTCGTTTCCCTGCGGCTTTTCACAAGTGAATAATCAGAAAAATACACACTCTGTAAAACACCCAGAGTGTAATTTCGGCAGCCGGCTGAAGTAAGTCGTTCATATTGTGACTGGTGGGTACCATGAATACCGATAAAATATAATAAAATGCAATTAAAAGTTTTCTGCAGTCGCAAATGCACTTATTAAACGCTAACTTATTGCAAATTTAGCATCCCATTCCTAGGAGAAACAGAAATATTTCTTTTGTAATATTAGTACACGTAAAACACACCAGAAGTTCACATAAAGCTTTTTGTTTTCGACCGGCTATTCGCAAGTGAATAATGAGAAAAATACACACTCTCTAAAACACCCAGGGTGATATTTCGGCAGCCGGTATGAAGTAAATCGTTCATAGTGTGACTGGTGGGTACCATGAATACGGATAATATATAATAAAATGCAATTAAAAGTCCGCTGCAGTCGCAAATGCACTTATTATATGCTAACTTATTGAAAATTCAGCATCCCATTGCTAGGAGAATAAGAAATATTTATTTTGCAATATTAGTTCACGTAAAACACAACGCAAGTTTACATAAAAAGTTTTCGTTTCCCTGCGGCTTTTCACAAGTGAATAATCAGAAAAATACACACTCTGTAAAACACCCAGAGTGTAATTTCTGCAGCCGGCTGAAGTAAATCGTTCATATTGTGACTGGTGCGTACCATGAATACCGATAAAATATAATAAAATGCAATTAAAAGTCCTCTGCAGTCGCAAATGCACTTATTAAACGCTAACTTATTGCAAATTCAGCATCCCATTCCTAGTAGAAACAGAAATATTTCTTTTGTAATATTAGTTCACGTAAAACAAACCAGAAGTTCACATAAAGCTTTTTGTTTTCGACCGGCTATTCGGAAGTGGATAATGAGAAAAATACACACTCTCTAAAACACCCAGGGTGATATTTCGGCAGCCGGTATGAAGTAAATCGTTCATATTGTGACTGGTGGGTACCATGAATATGGATAATATATAATAAAATGCAATTAAAAGTTCGCTGCAGTCGCAAATGCACTTATTAAATGCTAACTTATTGCAAATTTAGCATCCCATTGCTAGGAGAATAAGAAATATTTATTTTGCAATATTAGTTCACGTAAAACACAACATAAGTTCATATAAAAAGTTTTCGTTTCCCTGCGGCTTTTCGCAAGTGAATAATCAGAAAAATACACACTCTGTAAAACACCCAAAGAGTAATTTCGGCAGCCGGCTGAAGTAAATCGTTCAGATTGTGACTGTTGGGTACCATGAATACCGATAAAATATAATAAAATGCAATTAAAAATCCTCTGCAGTCGCAAATGCACTTATTAAACGCTAACTTATTGCAAATTCAGCATCCCATTCCTAGGAGAAACAGAAATATTCTTTTTGTAATATTAGTACACGTAAAACAAACCAGAAGTTCACATAAAGCTTTTTGTTTTCGACCGGCTATTCGCAAGTGAATAATGAGAAAAATACACACTCTCTAAAACACCCAGGGTGATATTTCGGCAGCCGGTATGAAGTAAATCGTTCATATTGTGACTGGTGGGTACCATGAATACGGATAATATATAATAAAATGCAATTAAAAGTCCGTTGCAGTCGCAAATGCACTTATTAAATGCTAACTTATTGCAAATTCAGCATCCCATTGCTAGGAGAATAAGAAATATTTATTTGCAATATTAGTTCACGTAAAACACAACGTAAGTTTACATAAAAAGTTTTCGTTTCTCTGCGGCTTTTCACAAGTGAATAATCAGAAAAATACACACTCTGTAAAACACCCAGAGTGTAATTTCGGCAGCCGGCTGAAGTAAGTCGTTCATATTGTGACTGGTGGGTACCATGAATACCGATAAAATATAATACAATGCAATTAAAAGTTTTCTGCAGTCGCAAATGCACTTATTAAACGCTAACTTATTGCAAATTCAGCATCCCATTCCTAGGAGAAACAGAAATATTTCTTTTGTAATATTAGTACACGTAAAACACACCAGAAGTTCACATAAAGCTTTTTGTTTTCGACCGGCTATTCGCAAGTGAATAATGAGAAAAATACACACTCTCTAAAACACCCAGGGTGATATTTCGGCAGCCGGTATGAAGTAAATCGTTCATAGTGTGACTGGTGGGTACCATGAATACGGATAATATATAATAAAATGCAATTAAAAGTCCGCTGCAGTCGCAAATGCACTTATTAAATGCTAACTTATTGCAAATTCAGCATCCCATTGCTAGGAGAATAAGAAATATTTATTTTGCAATATTAGTTCACGTAAAACACAACGCAAGTTTACATAAAAAGTTTTCGTTTCCCTGCGGCTTTTCACAAGTGAATAATCAGAAAAATACACACTCTGTAAAACACCCAGAGTGTAATTTCTGTAGCCGGCTGAAGTAAATCGTTCATATTGTGACTGGTGCGTACCATGAATACCGATAAAATATAATAAAATGCAATTAAAAGTCCTCTGCAGTCGCAAATGCACTTATTAAACGCTAACTTATTGCAAATTCAGCATTCCATTCCTAGTAGAAACAGAAATATTTCTTTTGTAATATTAGTTCACGTAAAACAAACCAGAAGTTCACATAAAGCTTTTTGTTTTCGACCGGCTATTCGGAAGTGGATAATGAGAAAAATACACACTCTCTAAAACACCCAGGGTGATATTTCGGCAGCCGGTATGAAGTAAATCGTTCATATTGTGACTGGTGGGTACCATGAATATGGATAATATATAATAAAATGCAATTAAAAGTTCGCTGCAGTCGCAAATGCACTTATTAAATGCTAACTTATTGCAAATTTAGCATCCCATTGCTAGGAGAATAAGAAATATTTATTTTGCAATATTAGTTCACGTAAAACACAACATAAGTTCATATAAAAAGTTTTCGTTTCCCTGCGGCTTTTCGCAAGTGAATAATCAGAAAAATACACACTCTGTAAAACACCCAAAGAGTAATTTCGGCAGCCGGCTGAAGTAAATCGTTCATATTGTGACTGTTGGGTACCATGAATACCGATAAAATATAATAAAATGCAATTAAAAATCCTCTGCAGTCGCAAATGCACTTATTAAACGCTAACTTATTGCAAATTCAGCATCCCATTCCTAGAAGAAACAGAAATATTTTTTTTGTAATATTAGTACACGTAAAACAAACCAGAAGTTCACATAAAGCTTTTTGTTTTCGACCGGCTATTCGCAAGTGAATAATGAGAAAAATACACACTCTCTAAAACACCCAGGGTGATATTTCGGCAGCCGGTATGAAGTAAATCGTTCATTATGTGACTGGTGGGTACCATGAATACGGATAATATATAATAAAATGCAATTAAAAGTCCGCTGCAGTCGCAAATGCACTTATTAAATGCTAACTTATTGCAAATTCAGCATCCCATTGCTAGGAGATGCATAGAAATATTTCTTTTGCAATATTAGTACACGTAAAACACACCAGAAGTTCACATAAAGTTTTCTGTTTCCGTGCGGCTATTCGCAACTGAATAATCTGTAATTTACACAATCTGTAAAAATCCCAGACTGATATTTCGTCAGCCGACTGAAGTAAATCGTTCATATGGTGGGTACCATGAATACGGATAATATAACGGGTGTTCATAAACAGTCGTCATCCCAGTTGCCTTAAAAAACAAAATGTTATGTCTTTGATTAATTCGTACAACACAATGAAACGTCATTGAGTACTGTCATAGCGCGTTTAGGTTTGTTCAGTTTTGAAATCATGTTTACGCCACAACAGAAAGCATTTATGCTGGAAAGTTATTTTCGCAATGGAGTACTGGAAAATGGTGAATGGCAATACTCGATCGAAGCTTCTAAAAATGAATTCAGGTTGAGGTTTCCAAATGTAGTGTTTAACCACAATCAGTTTAGGAAGCAGTTGAGCAGATCACTTGCAAATTTTCGGGAAACTGCTTCAACTGATAAACAACCGGGAGGTGGAAGACCTCGAGTTCGCACCGGACATGTTGTCAATATGGTCAGAAACGCGATCGAAGAGCGACCTACATCTTCAGTTCGAAGGCTTTCCCAAGAACTAGGCATTCGTAAAACAAGTTTGTACAATGTTTTAAAAAAGGATATTCACTCGCATCCATACAAATTACAAATGTACCAGGAGCTGTTAGGTCCAGATTTTGAGAAAAGAGTTCAGTACTGTCAGTGGTTTAACGAAAATTTGAACAACAATGATGTACTCGATAAGACATTTTTTTCGAACGAGGCCTGGGTGCACTTGAATGGTTACCTTAATGCACAAAATATGAGTATGTGGGGAACCGAAAACCCTCATTACTTTAGAGAAGCAACGATGCATCCTGTTAAAATAGGGTTGTGGTTAGCAGTAAGTCGTAGAAGAATAATAGGCCCAATATTTTTTGAAGAGAATATAAATGCTGAAAACTATCGGAACATCATCTTAGAACCGTTTATAAATGAACTTCACGACGACGAGTTGCAAACCGGATATTTTCAACAGGATTCTGCGCGTCCGCACGTTGCTCGTGTTACTTTAAATTATTTACGAGAATTTTTCGATGACCGTTTAATAAGTAAAGACCTTTATCCGCCACGTTCTTGCGACCTTACGCCTTTAGATTATTTTGTGTTTCCGTACATTAAAAATAATGTGTTTAGAAATCCAGTACACACATTGGAAGACTTGAAAAACAGCATTCAACATCAGTGCGACCAAATAACACCAGATATGCTTATAAATGCATTTGAAAGCATGAAGCGAAGAGTTAATTTGTGTATTCAAGAAAATGGTCACCATTTCCAACAGTTATTGTAATCTCAGTTCAGTTCGGTTTACTTTTGACACATTGTTTGACAGTTAATAAAACTTGCTGTTGTAAATAATATTGTTTGCATTTTTTCTGAATTTTAATAGACATACGTTTCCGAATTCAAAACCTACTGGGATGACGACTGTTTATGAACACCCGTTATAATAAAATGCAATTAAAAGTCCGCTGCAGTCGCAAATGCACTTATTAAATGGTAACTTATTGCAAATTCAGCATCCATTGCTAGGAGATGCATAGAAATATTTCTTTTGTAATATTAGTACACGTAAAACAAACCAGAAGTTCACATAAAGCTTTTTGTTTTCGACCGGCTATTCGCAAGTGAATAATGAGAAAAATACACACTCTCTAAAACACCCAGGGTGATATTTCGGCAGCCGGTATGAAGTAAATCGTTCATATTGTGACTGGTGGGTACCATGAATACAGATAAAATATAATAAAATGCAATTAAAAGTCCGCTGCAGTCCCAAATGCACCTATTAAACGCTAACTTATTGCAAATTCACAAGTTTACAAGTGCTATTTCGGCAGCCGGCTGTAGTCAATCGTTCATATTGTGACTGGTGGGTGCCATGTATATCTACGGATAAATATAGTGAAATACGAAGTCCGATGGAGACATAAATGCACTTATAAAACGCTATCTTATTGCTAATTCAGCATCCAATTGCTAGCAGGGGGATCAAAAATTTGTTTTGCTATACTGTGACACGTAAATCACACCAGAATTGCACATAAAGTTTTCTGTTTCCGTGCGGCTATTCGCAAGTGAATAATCTGTATAATACACACTCTGTAAAACACCCAGAGTGAAATTTCGTCAGCCGGCTGAAGTAAATCGTTCATATTGTCACCTGGTGCGTACCATGAATACGGATAAAATATAATAAAATGCAATTAAAAGTCCGTTGAAGTCGCAAATGCACTTACTAAACGTTAACTTATTGCAAATCAGCATATCATTGTTAGGAAAACCATAGAAATAGTTTTTTTGCAATATTAGTACATGTAAAACACGCCAGAGGTTCACATAAAGTTTTCTGATTCCGTGTGGCTTTTCGGCAAGCAAATAATCTGCAAAATACACACCCTGTAAAAATTTCAGAGTGATATATAGGCAGCTGGCTGAAGTAAATCGTTCATATTGTCACTGGTGCGTACCATGAATACGGATAAAATATAATAAAGTGCAATTAAAAGTCTGCTGAAGTCGCAAATGCACTTACTAAACGTAAACTTATTGCAAATTTAGCATATCATTGTTAGGAAAACCATAGAAATATTTCTTTTGCAATATAAGTACACGTAAAACACGCAGAAGTTCACATAAAGTTTTCTGATTCCGTGCGGCTTTTTGCAAGTGAATAATCTGTAAAATACACACACTGTAAATATTCCATAGTGCTATTTCGGCAGCCGGCTGTAGTCAATCGTTCATATTGTGACTGGTGGGTGCCATGTATACGGATAAAATATAATGAATGCAAAGTCCGATGGAGACACAAATGCACTTATAAAACGCTATCTTATTGCAAATTCAGCATCCAATTGCTAGCAGGGGGATCAAAAGTTTTGTTTTGCTATACTGTGACAAGTAAATCACACCAGAATTGCACATAAAGTTTTCTGTTTCCGTGCGGCTATTCGCAAGTGAATAATCTGTAAAATACACACTCTGTAAAACACCCAGAGTGAAATTTCGTCAGCCGGCTGAAGTAAATCGTTCATATTGTGACTGTGCGTATCATGAATACGGATAAAATATAATAAAATGCAATTAAAAGCCCGTTGAAGTCGCTAGTGCACTTACTAAACTTTAACTTATTGCAAATTCAGCATACCATTGTTAGGAGAAGTATAGAAATATTTCTTTTGCAATATTAGTACACGTAAAACACACCAGAAGTTCACATAAAGTTTTCTGATTCCGTGCGGCTATTTGCAGTGAATAATCTGTAAAATACACACCCTGTAAAAATTCCAGAGTGATATATAGGCAGCCGGCTGAAGTAAATCGTTCATATTGTCACTGGTGCGTACCATGAATACGGATAAAATATAATAAAATGCAATTAAAAGTCTGCTGAAGTCGCAAATGCACTTACTAAACGTTCACTTATTGCAAATTCAGCATATCATTGTTAGGAAAACCATAGAAATATTTCTTTTGCAATATTAGTACACGTAAAACACGCCAGAAGTTTACATAAAGTTTTCTGATTCCGTGCGGCTTTTCGCAAGTGAATAATCTGTAAAATACACACCCTGTAAAAATTTCAGAGTGATATTTAGGCAGCAGGCTGAAGTAAATCGTTCATATTGTGACTGGTGGGTACCATAAATACGGATAATAGTAATTTACGTAACAAGTATAGAAAGTGGAGCTTTTCAGTACGAGTAAGATGTTTCCGGAAGAGGCCGTTAGGCCGAGTCCGGAATTTCGAGACGAGTATAGAAAAGCCACTTTCATACGAGTGTCGTACAATATTTTTTCATACACTAGCATACAAAACGGAATACTAAATTTATCCTCGTATATAGCTAATAAGTAGAATAATATTAATGTAATGTAATATTATATGTGTTGTAACTAAGGAAACGTACGGCAAAGTGCTACTTTGCCGTACGAATGCCGCAAAATACTACTTTGCCGTACGAATACCGCAAAGTGCAACTTTCTGATTAATAAATTGTACGGCAAAGTAGCTCTTTCAATGCTAGTGTACGAAAAATATTAAAATGCAATTAAAAGTCCGTTGCAGTCGCAAATGCACTTATAAACGCTAACTTATTGCAAATTCAGCATCCCATTGCTAGGAGAAACAGAAATATTTATTTTGCAATATTAGTTCACGTAAAACACACCAAAAGTTCACATAAAAAGTTTTTGTTTCCCTGCGGCTATTCGCAAGTGAATAATCAGAAAAATACACACTCTGTAAAACACCCAGAGCGTAATTTCGCAGCCGGCTGAAGTAAGTCGTTCATATTGTGACTGGTGGGTACCATGTGTTACGGTATCAAACGACTTAACGACACCCATTCAAGATGAGCGTCGCACGACTGGATCAGTCCTGAAAAACTGGCGCACTTGCCCTGAGATTCGTTAAAACAGACTAAGGCCTGGGCTGAAGCGCTCAGGGAGTCGGGAGGGGTTCAAACGATACGTCGTTGGGCAAGCGTGCTCAGACATATACAGGGTACGTCAAAATTATAAGGGCGCCACCAAGCCTGTAGTAAAGGTGTGACCGAATAACCGGGCATGGACGGTCATCGGTGGAGAAGTATTCGAGATACTTCGTCGATAAAGGTACTCGCGAGCGGTAAGCTCGAACAACAATTTCGTGACTGAAAATACTGGAATTGCAGTATTGGGACCTTTTAGCCGCGCCGGTGCAACGACCAAACTTACCTGCACGCTCCGAACTCTCAAGTCCCGCACACCAGTCTTTACACTGAGGGGCACTATCTGAAAGAGAGCATGCACAAGGCGAACAAGAATAATACGTCCCTTAATTAGTTATGCGTCTATTAGTCGATTAATACATTCGGGCAGCAAATCGTGCCGCCAAACTTATGTTATCTTTTAAGAAAAATACGCATCAGCTCTTGGACGCGCTAATGCTACGGTACAAACACACAACATGTGACTGGCCGCTATTGGTTCGTCACTTTATAACAAACAGAACAGTGATAAACAATGGGCGTTAGTTCATAACAATAAATCATACGCCTGCGTAGGCGACGGAAGCAATATAGCTATTGATAAACACGGCGCAGCAAAGGTATGCGACGAATTAACTCGCGGCCTAATTTATTAGGCAGAGGAGGGGGCAGCGTAGCTGCAATACTTGACCAAAAAGGGCTAGAATAGCCTCGCAAAGAAAGGTGAATTTTGAATATACATTCCAACCAGTGCCACGTCGCCCATGCATGCGATAAATGAACTTAAAGGAGGCACGAAGCCAGCGCACATATGAAAAGTCTCGAACAAATCGTGATATTGACGGCGTCGCACGGCTATGCGATGCGTTCGTTCGCTAATTGAATGGTTAGGTATAAACAAACCCGCACACATGCAGTTACTAAAATGAGGGTTAACAACGGCCCTTCACACAGACACCTGCGAAGAGTTCATGAATTTCTTTGTACGGTCAAGCGCCAAGCTCGCACCTTGGCCACATTTAAGTGAAAGTTAGCGACGGCAGCGTCACAAAGCATCATGGCCCCAGAGCGCCGCATAAAATAGTAATAAGCGAGCAAGAGGCGCAAGTAACACTATTATGTTCAAATGGTTCTATTACAGGTACCTTAATTCGGAGACGGTCCTTGAGAATGGCGTGCTAATCGGTTGATAGTCTGCTGCAACCCGTGGCGTCGAATCAGCCGCGATACGGCATTTTTGGGGCAAACCAACTAGAATCCGTCAAATATGGCGGTCATGAAAAGTGCACCTACGAGCACAACGACTGCGGCAAAAGCGGTCCACTACGTCCTGCTGGATATATCCTCGAGCATCGAGTTAAAGGGGACAATCCCTTACTTACGGAAGCAGAAACGGACTCGCAAAGCTCATCGCACCCACGCCTAAAAGTGATCACTGCCACTCGCACAACACACAACCCCTCTTGTCTGTAGTCCTGCCGGAAGTCGCGTCTGCAGCTAGCAAACCAAAACCCACGGGAAACACAAAGGGCCTTCACGGCAACGACACAAACATCAACGGCAGGCGCCCTCAAGCGCCGGGACGCAAGAGGACGCCGCCCACGGTAACACAATAACTAACCAACTGTTCTCTCCAGCGGCCTGAGATCAACTGCCAAGCAAGAAGCGTTAGGACGCCGCACGTAGCGTCACCACCTAACCCTCGACAGCCAATGGAGATGCGACCAATAAAACAAACACGTTCCGGTGACAAAGAGAGCGCGAAGCCTCGCAATCACACCCGTTCAAAAGGGTGTTCCAAAACATCCAAGCGCGTCTACATACAGGGTGAACGGAATCAAATGAGCGGGAAATGAGAGTGCGTTTGTGACTAAAAGTTGAAAATTGGTTTTGAATAGAGACAATCTGCCCTAAAGGCGTGAAATGTAATTAAATGGCTACAGAGGGCAAAATGGCTTAACACATGAATACGGATAAAATATAATAAAATGCGATTAAAAGTCCGCTGTAGTCGCAAATGCACTTATTAAACGCTAACTTATTGCAAATTCAGCATCCCATTGCTAGGAAAAACAGAAATATCTCTTTTGTTATATTAGTACACGTAAAACACACCAGAAGTTCACATAAAGTTTTTTGTTTCCCTTAAGCTATTCGCAAGTGAATAATCAGAAAAATACACACTCTGTAAAACACCCAGAGTGTAATTTCGGCAGCCGGCTGAAGTAAATCGTTCATATTGTGACTGGTGCGTACCATGAATACGGATAAAATATAATAAAATGCAATTAAAAGTACGCTGAAGTCACAAATGCACTTACTAAACGTTAACTTATTGCAAATTCAGCATACCATTGTTAGGAGAAGCATAGAAATATTTCTTTTGCAATATTAGTACACGTAAAACACACCAGAAGTTCACATAAAGTTTTCTGTTTCCGTGCGGCTATTCGCAAGTGAATAATCTGTAAATTCTGCACCTTGTATAAATTCCAGAGTGATATTTAGGAAGCCGGCTGAAGTTAATCGTTCATATTGTGACTGGTGGGTACCATGAATACGGATAAAATATAATAAAATACAATTAAAAGTCCGCGGAAGTCGCAAATGCACTTACTAAACGCTAACATATTGCAAATTGAGCATCCCATTGCTAGGAGAAACAGAAATATTTTTTTTGTAATATTAGTACACGTAAAACACACCAGAAGTTCACATAAAACTTTATGTTTCGCGAGGCTATTCGCAAGTGAATAATCACAAAAATACACACTCTGTAAAACACCCAGAGTGATATTTCGCCAGCCGGCTGAAGTAAATCGTTCATATTTTGTCTGGTGTGGTTACCATGAATACGGATAAAATAAAATAAAATGCAATTAAAAGTCCGCTGAATTCGCAAATGCACTTATTAACCGCTAGCTTATTTCAAATTCAGCATACCATTGCTAAGAGAAGCATAGAAATATTTCTTTTGTAATATTAGTACACGTCAAACACACCAGAAGTTCACATAAAACTTTATGTTTCGAGAGGCTATTCGCAAGTAAATAATCAGAAAAATACACACTCTGTAAAACATCCAAAGTGGTATTTCGGCAGCCGGCTGAATTAAATCGTTCATATTGTGTCGGGTGGGTACCATAAATACGGAAAAATATAATAAAATACAATTAAAAGTCCGCTGAAGTCGCAAATGCAATTACTAAACGCTAACAAATTGCAAATTCAGCATCCCATTGCTAGGAGAAACAGAAATATTTTTTTTGTAATATTAGTACACGTAAAACACACCAGAAATTCAAATAAAACTTTATGTTTCGCGAGGCTATTCGCAAGTAAATAATCAGAAAAATACACACTCTGTAAAACATCCAAAGTGGTATTTCGCAGCCGGCTGAATTAAATCGTTCATATTGTCTCTGGTGGGTACCATAAATACGGATAAAATATAATAAAATACAATTAAAAGTCCGCTGAAGTCGCAAATGCACTTACTAAACGCTAACATATTGCAAATTTAGCATCCCATTGCTAGGAGAAATAGAAATATTTCCTTTGTAATATTAGTACACGTAAAACACACCAGAAGTTCACATAAAACTTTATGTTTTGCGAGGCTATTCGCAAGTGAATAATCAGAAAAATACACACTCTGTAAAACATCCAAAGTGGTATTTCGGCAGCCTGCTGAATTAAATCGTTCATATTGTGTCTGGTGGGTACCATAAATACGGATAAAATATAATTAAATACAATTAAAGGTCCGCTGAATTCGCAAATGCACTTACTAAACGCTAACATATTCCAAATTCAGCATCCCATTGCTAGGAGAAGCAGAAATATTTTTTTTGTAATATTAGTACACGTAAAACACACCAGAAGTTCACATAAAACTTTATGTTTCGCGAGGCTATTCGCAAGTGAATAATCAGAAAAATACACACTCTGTAAAACACCCAGAGTTATATTTCGGCTGCCGGCTGAAGTAAATCGTTCATATTGTGTCTGGTGGGTACATAAATACGGATAAAATATAATAAAATACAATTAAAAGTCCGCTGAAGTCGCAAATGCACGTACTAAACGCTAACATATTGCTAATTCAGCATCCCATTGCTAGGAGAAACAGAAATATTTTTTTTGTAATATTAGTACACGTAAAACACACCAGAAATTCAAATAAAACTTTATGTTTCGCGAGGCTATTCGCAAGTATATAATCAGAAAAATACACACTCTGTAAAACATCCAAAGTGGTATTTCGGCAGCCGGCTGAATTAAATCGTTCATATTGTCTCTGGTGGGTACCATAAATACGGATAAAATATAATTAAATACAATTAAAGGTCCGCTGAATTCGCAATGCACTTACTAAACGCTAACATATTCAAATTCAGCATCCCATTGCTAGGAGAAGCAGAAATATTTTTTTTTGTAATATTAGTACACGTAAAACACACCAGAAGTTCACATAAAACTTTATGTTTCGCGAGGCTATTCGCAAGTGAATAATCAGAAAAATACACACTCTGTAAAACACCAGAGTTATATTTCGGCTGCCGGCTGAAGTAAATCGTTCATATTGTGTCTGGTGGGTACCATAAATACGGATAAAATATAATAAAATACAATTAAAAGTCCGCTGAAGTCGCAAATGCACGTACTAAACGCTAAGATATTGCAAATTCAGCATCCCATTGCTAGGAGAAACAGAAATATTTTTTTTGTAATATTAGTACACGTAAAACACACCAGAAATTCAAATAAACTTTATGTTTCGCGAGGCTATTCGCAAGTATATAATCAGAAAAATACACACTCTGTAAAACATCCAAAGTGGTATTTCGGCAGCCGGCTGAATTAAATCGTTCATATTGTCTCTGGTGGGTACCATAAATACGGATAAAATATAATAAAATACAATTAAAAGTCCGCTGAAGTCGCAAATGCACTTACTAAACGCTAACATATTGCAAATTTAGCATCCCATTGCTAGGAGAAACAGAAATATTTCTTTTGTAATATTAGTACACGTAAAACACACCAGAAGTTCACATAAAACTTTATGTTTCGCGAGGCTATTCGCAAGTGAATAATCAGAAAAATACACACTCTGTAAAACATCCAAAGTATTATTTCGGCAGCCGGCTGAATGAAATCGTTCATATTGTGTCATAATAAAATACAATTAAAAGTCCGCTGAAGTCTCAAATGCACTTACTAAACGCTAACATATTGCAAATTCAGCTTCCCATTGCTAGGAGAAACAGAAATATTTCTTTTGTAATATTAGTACACGTAAAATACACCAGAAGTTTACATAAAACTTTATGTTTCCGAGCTGCTATTCGCAAGTAAAAAAATAATCTGTAAAATACACACCCTGTAACACACCCAGAGTGATATTTCGGCAGCCGGCTGAAGTAAATCGTTCATATTGTGTCTGGTGGGTACCATGAATACGGATAAAATATAATAAAATACAATTAAAAGTCCGCTGAAGTCGCAAATGCACTTAATAAACGCTAACTTATTGCAAATTCAGCATACGATTGCTAGGAGAAGCATAGAAATATTTCTTTTGCAATATTAGTACACGTAAAACACACCAGAATTTCACATAAAACTTTATGTTTCGCGAGGCTATTCGCTAGTGAATAATCAGAAAAATACACACTCTGTAAAACATCCAAAGTGGTATTTCGGCAGCCGGCTGAATTAAATCGTTCATATTGTGTCTGGTGGGTACCATAAATAGGGATAAAATATAATAATATACAATTAAAAGTCCGCGGAAGTCGCAAATGCACTTACTAAACGCTAACATATTGCAAATTCAGCATCCCATTGCTAGGAGAAACAGAAATATTTTTTTTTGTAATATTAGTACACGTAAAACCCACCAGAAGTTTACATAAAACTTTATGTTTCGCGAGGCTATTCGCAAGTGAATAATCAGAAAAGTACACACTCTGTAAAACACCCAGAGTGATATTTCGGCAGCCGGCTGAAGTAAATCGTTCATATTGTGTCTGGTGGGTACCCTAAATACGGATAAAATATAATAAAATACAATTAAAAGTCCGCTGAAGTCGCAAATGCATTTACTAAACGCTAACATATTGCAAATTCAGCATCCCATTGCTAGGAGAAACAGAAATATTTCTTTTGTAATATTAGTACACGTAAAACACACCAGAAGTTCACATAAAGTTGTCTGTTTCCGCATGGCCATTCGCAAGTGCATAGTATGTACAACACACACTCGACAAAAGTCCCAGAGTACTATTTCGACAACCGGCTGTAATCAATCGTTCATATTGTCACTGACAGGTAAAATTAATACGGATTTAATATAATAAAGTGCAATGAAAGGTCCAATCAGTCACTAATTCACTTATAAAACGCTATCTTTTGTAAATTCAGTATCCAATTGCTAGGAGATGAATCAACAATTTTTTTGCATTACTTTGACACGTTGTTACGCTCATTTTGACATTTTCCTATTTATTGATTGAAATAAATTAGTCAGATTTGGTTATTTGCTTTATTTTCCTAAAAATACCATACTTTACTTGGGATAGGCAACTTTGTTAACATCTACCTTTAATTTCAAACTTAATGCTACACTGCTGTTATCAGTTCAGAGCACTCTGCATTCTTTAGTTTTTACGTTGGCCAACTTTCCAATTTTTGGGAACTTTGATAAGCTGAATTGGGCTGGTTTGGAGCATTTTTCGGTCATTTTCCTGGCAAGTCTTGCGTTGTGAAAGTTGGAATTGCTTCCTATGGGAGCTAGTCTCGCGGCTTTTGGAAGCCATCTTCATAGTTGGAAGGATTTAGAGGCTCCGCATCCCCTGCTGGAATGTTCCGGAGATTGGTATTGGTGTCTCCGGCATTCGTTTCGTCACAGACGGATTTCTTGGGACGTTCACACTTCGCACGCTTGGCTTAACGAGTTGGCTGCACAACATCTTAAGGTTCGTACATGGTGTTTGCCTACGTTTCCTTCTTTTGAACGCCGTAATCTATTTGGGAAAATTTGTATGTTTAGCCATTAATTTGGGATCGCATTATGGATTGCATTTGCTACTGAGAATGCTTTGTTAATTGGAATTGGTTCGCTTACCTCGTTTGGGTACTATGTGTATTGAGGCATTTGGTACTGGCATCGCCTACTCGCCATCCTCCCTGCGACGCTCGCTATGCTGTCGGAAGTCGGCCCCTGCTCCGTATGACCTTGGCGCACCAGGTGCTTCGGAGAAGCTGTTGGCCTGTGTTCGGCCCTGGAAAGCAGCATGTGTGAATCGTTTCTAACATGACAAGGTGTGTATATGTGTACTAGCGTAACAACCGCTTAGCTAATTGTAGGCATTTTATATAGTAGTACTTGCATTGTAGAATTATTTGTGTGTAACTTGCATTAGGGCATATTTTGCTTACCGTTGGATTGCAGTAAATGTGATGAAGCCCGTTTTGAACTGGGCCCTGTAACGTAACAAAACATTCATATATGTTGTTGAACTATTTTAAGACAGTTTAGCTTACCTAGATCATAGGCTAGCTGTACTCTTACACAACTTTGGCCACTGCATTTGACAACTTAATTGCAGAGGTTAGTTTCTTGAATGTCATTAGGGTGTAGGGTTGTAACTAGCGAACCGCTCACGGTAGTTTAATGCTCAAACTTTGGATATTCGTAAAATCAATTTTGGTAATTTGTTATTTTAGCTTTTGTTAATAGCATAATTCAAGCCGTTGCTTTTATTAGTAATATATAAGAACTTGAGTTTAAAACAGAAACCGCCACGCCCTGTATGATCATACAACCGTAACAGCGGGCTTCGAGCCTTTGAAATCTTGATGTCACATTTAAATTGTAAGCTAACATTTGGGGTTGTAGTTAGCATTGTTGCTTGCATAGCTCTAGTTTTCGCAGCACTCTGCCTCACAGTATGCGTGCGAATCATTGTACTAGTGTTGCCAATTGGGTAGCAACTTATTTTCTTTATTCGTGATAGATTATAGCCCAGGATGTCCTACTTTTAGCCTTTGATTGATTTATATGAAATGTATTGATGCAGTGCCTTTGCCGATTTTAACGTGTTTATTGTTGATGTACTGGTTTGTATATTGTTATTTGTTTATTGCTGCGCTTTCGAT
This sequence comes from Agriotes lineatus, assembly GCA_940337035.1. Classification (NCBI taxonomy): domain Eukaryota; kingdom Metazoa; phylum Arthropoda; class Insecta; order Coleoptera; family Elateridae; genus Agriotes; species Agriotes lineatus. The sequence continues at coordinate 155,878 of CALNHX010001808.1, read as the reverse complement.
TTGTTCGTATAATGTTTGATTTTGTTTGATGATTTGCCTGTTTGTGTTTGATTTGCTCTTGTGTTATTTTGTGTGATGCACTATAGTACGGAATCTATTAATAAAGCTGTGATATTTTTATTGGTCGTTGCTATTTTGTTCATCTTGCTGGTTTTTATCTTCGACCTTGTGTAAGGTCCGGCACAAGGAATTGGATCTGAGTCGAGGACCTGGCGCCCTCTCCTATTTCTTTTTGATTCTCTTTCAGCATAGTTGGAACCCCGACCCTCGCGACTAGTTAGCCCATTAGGCCGATAGTTACCAGCCGGCAAAATATCTAGTACAACTTTCGCCAAAAGGTAAGGCCGACCCTCTATCTTCCCTTACAACGTAAATGACACCAGAATTGCACATAAAACTTTATGTTTTGCGAAGCTATTCCCAAGTGAATAATCAGAAAAATACACACTCTGTAAAACACCCAGAGTGATATTTCAGCAGCCGGCTGAAGTAAATCGTTCATATTGAGCCATAATAAAATACAATTAAAAGTCCGCTGAAGTCTCAAATGCACTTACTAAACGCTAACATATTGCAAATTCAACTTCCCATTGCTAGGAGAAACAGAAATATTTCTTTTGTAATATTAGTACACGTAAAACACACCAGAAGTTCACATAAAACTTTATGTTTCGCGAGGCTATTCGCAAGTGAATAATCAGAAAAATACACACTCTGTAAAACATCCAAAGTATTATTTCGGCAGCCGGCTGAATGAAATCGTTCATATTGTGTCATAATAAAATACAATTAAAAGTCCGCTAAAGTCTCAAATGCACTTACTAAACGCTAACATATTGCAAATTCAACTTCCCATTGCTAGGAGAAACAGAAATATTTCTTTTGTAATATTAGTACACGTAAAATACACCAGAAGTTCACATAAAACTTTATGTTTCCGTGCGGCTATTCGCAAGTAAATAAATAATCTGTAAAATACACACCCTGTAACACACCCAGAGTGATATTTCGGCAGCCGGCTGAAGTAAATCGTTCATATTGTGTCTGGTGGGTACCATGAATACGGATAAAATATAATAAAATACAATTAAAAGTCCGCTGAAGTCGCAAATGCACTTAATAAACGCTAACTTATTGCAAATTCAGCATACGATTGCTAGGAGAAGCATAGAAATATTTCTTTTGCAATATTAGTACACGTAAAACACACCAGAATTTCACATAAAACTTTATGTTTCGCGAGGCTATTCGCAAGTGAATAATCAGAAAAATACACACTCTGTAAAACATCCAAAGTGGTATTTCGGCAGCCGGCTGAATTAAATCGTTCATATTGTGTCTGGTGGGTACCATAAATAGGGATAAAATATAATAATATACAATTAAAAGTCCGCGGAAGTCGCAAATGCACTTACTAAACGCTAACATATTGCAAATTCAGCATCCCATTGCTAGGAGAAACAGAAATATTTTTTTTTTGTAATATTAGTACACGTAAAACCCACCAGAAGTTTACATAAAACTTTATGTTTCGCGAGGCTATTCGCAAGTGAATAATCAGAAAAGTACACACTCTGTAAAACACCCAAAGTGGTATTTCGGCAGCCGTCTGAATTAAATCGTTCATATTGTGTCTGGTGGGTACCATAAATACGGATAAAATATAATAAAATACAATTAAAAGTCCGCTAAAGTCGCAAATGCACTTTCTAAACCCTAACATATTGTAAATTTAGCATCCCATTGCTAGGAGAAACAGAAATATTTCTTTTGTAATATTAGTACACGTAAAACACACCAGAAGTTCACATAAAGTTGTCTGTTTCCGCATGGCCATTCGCAAGTGCATAGTATGTACAACACACACTCGACAAAAGTCCCAGAGTACTATTTTGACAACCGGCTGTAATCAATCGTTCATATTGTCACTGACAGGTAAAATTAATACGGATTAAATATAATAAAGTGCAATGAAAGGTCCAATCAGTCACTAATTCACTTATAAAACGCTATCTTTTTGTAAATTCAGTATCCAATTGCTAGGAGAGGAATCAACAATTTTTTTGCATTACTTTGACACGTAAATGACACCAGAATTGCACATAAAACTTTATGTTTTGCGAAGCTATTCCCAAGTGAATAATCAGAAAAATACACACCCTGTAAAACACCCAGAGTGATATTTCAGCAGCCGGCTGAAGTAAATCGTTCATATTGAGCCATAATAAAATACAATTAAAAGTCCGCTGAAGTCTCAAATGCACTTACTAAACGCTAACATATTGCAAATTCAGCTTCCCATTGCTAGGAGAAACAGAAATATTTCTTTTGTAATATTAGTACACGTAAAACACACCAGAAGTTCACATAAAACTTTATGTTTCGCGAGGCTATTCGCAAGTGAATAATCAGAAAAATACACACTCTGTAAAACATCCAAAGTATTATTTCGGCAGCCGGCTGAATGAAATCGTTCATATTGTGTCATAATAAAATACAATTAAAAGTCCGCTGAAGTCTCAAATTCACTTACTAAACGCTAAAATATTGCAAATTCAGCTTCCCATTGCTAGGAGAAACAGAAATATTTCTTTTGTAATATTAGTACACGTAAAATACACCAGAAGTTCACATAAAACTTTATGTTTCCGTGCGGCTATTCGCAAGTAAATAAATAATCTGTAAAATACACACCCTGTAACACACCCAGAGTGATATTTCGGCAGCCGGCTGAAGTAAATCGTTCATATTGTGTCTGGTGGGTACCATGAATACGGATAAAATATAATAAAATACAATTAAAAGTCCGCTGAAGTCGCAAATGCACTTAATAAACGCTAACTTATTGCAAATTCAGCATACGATTGCTAGGAGAAGCATAGAAATATTTCTTTTGCAATATTAGTACACGTAAAACACACCAGAATTTCACATAAAACTTTATGTTTCGCGAGGCTATTCGCAAGTGAATAATCAGAAAAATAAACACTCTGTAAAACATCCAAAGTGGTATTTCGGCAGCCGGCTGAATTAAATCGTTCATATTGTGTCTGGTGGGTACCATAAATAGGGATAAAATATAATAATATACAATTAAAAGTCCGCGGAAGTCGCAAATGCACTTACTAAACGCTAACATATTGCAAATTCAGCATCCCATTGCTAGGAGAAACAGAAATATTTTTTTTTGTAATATTAGTACACGTAAAACCCACCAGAAGTTTACATAAAACTTTATGTTTCGCGAGGCTATTCGCAAGTGAATAATCAGAAAAGTACACACTCTGTAAAACACCCAGAGTGATATTTCGGCAGCCGGCTGAAGTAAATCGTTCATATTGTGTCTGGTGGGTACCCTAAATACGGATAAAATATAATAAAATACAATTAAAAGTCCGCTGAAGTCGCAAATGCACTTACTAAACGCCAACATATTGCAAATTCAGCATCCCATTGCTAGGAGAAACAAAAATATTTTTTTTGTAATATTAGTACACGTAAAACACCAGAAGTTCACATAAAACTTTATGTTTCGCGAGGCTATTCGCAAGTGAATAATCAGAAAAATACACACTCTGTAAAACACCCAGAGTGATATTTCGCCAGCTGGCTGAAGTAAATCGTTCATATTTTGTCTGGTGTGGTTACCATGAATACGGATAAAATATAATAAAATGCAATAAAAAGTCCGCTGAAGTCGCAAATGCACTTATTAACCGCTAGCTTATTGCAAATTCAGCATACCATTGCTAAGAGAAGCATAGAAATATTTCTTTTGTAATATTAGTACACGTAAAACACACCAGAAGTTCACATAAAACTTTATGTTTCGCGAGGCTATTCGCAAGTAAATAATCAGAAAAATACACACTCTGTAAAACACCCAGAGTGATATTTCGGCAGCCGGCTGAAGTAAAACGTTCATATTGTGTCTGGTGGGTACCATAAATACGGATAAAATATAATAAAATACAATTAAAAGTCCGCTGAAGTCGCAAATGCACGTACTAAACGTTAACATATTGCAAATTTAGCATCCCATTGCTAGGAGAAACAGAAATATATTTTTTATAATATTAGTACACGTAAAACACACCAGAAATTCACATAAAACTTTATTTTTAGCGAGGCTATTCGCAAGTGAAAAATCAGAAAAATACACACTCTGTAAAACATCCAAAGTGGTATTTCGTCAGCCGGCTGAATTAAATCGTTCATATTGTGTCTGGTGGGTATCATAAATACGGATAAAATATAATTAAATACAATTAAAGGTCCGCTGAAGTCGCAAATGCACTTACTAAACGCTAACATATTGCAAATTTAGCATCCCATTGCTAAGAGAAACAGAAATATTTTTTTTGCAATATTTCTACACGTAAAACACACCAGAAGTTCACATAAAGCTTTATGTTTCGCGAGGCTATTCGCAAGTGAATAATCAGAAAAATACACACTCTGTAAAACATCCAAAATGGTATTTCGGCAGCCGGCTGAATTAAATCGTTCATATTGTGTCTGGGGGGTACCATACATACGGATAAAATATAATAAAATACAATTAAAAGTCCGCGGAAGTCGCAAATGCACTTACTAAACGCTAACATATTGCAAATTCAGCATCCCATTGCTAGGAGAAACAGAAATTTTTTTTTTTGTAATATTAGTACACGTAAAACACACCAGAAGTTCACATAAAACTTTATGTTTCGCGAAACTATTCGCAAGTGAATAATCAGAAAAATACACACTCTGTAAAACACCCAGAGTGATATTTCGGCAGCCGGCTGAAGTAAATCGTTCATATTGTGTCTGGTGGGTACCATAAATACGGATAAAATATAATAAAATACAATTAAAAGTCCGCGGAAGTCGCAAATGCACTTACTAAACGCTAACATATTGCAAATTTAGCATCACATTGCTAGGAGAAACAGAAATTTTTTTTTGTAATATTAGTACACGTAAGACACACCCTAAGTTCACATAAAACTTTATGTTTCGCGAGGCTATTCGCAAGTGAATAATCAGAAAAATACACACTCTGTAAAACACCCACAGTGATATTTCGGCAGCCGGCTGAAGTAAATCGTTCATATTGTGTCTGGTGGGTACCATAAATACAGATAAAATATAATAAAATACAATTAAAAGTCCGCTGAAGTCGCAAATGCACTTACTAAACGCTAACATATTGCAAATTCAGCATCCCATTGCTAGGAGAAACAGAAATATTTTTTTTTGTAATATTAGTACACGTAAAACACACCAGAAGTTCACATAAAACTTTATGTTTCGCGAGGCTATTCGCAAGTGAATAATCAGAAAAATACACATTCTGTAAAACACCCAGAGTGATATTTTGCCAGCCGGCTGAAGTAAATCGATCATATTTTGTCTGGTGTGGTTACCATGAATACGGATAAAATATAATAAAATGCAATTAAAAGTCCGCTGAAGTCGCAAATGCAATTATTAACCGCTAGCTTATTGCAAATTCAGCATACCATTGCTAAGAGAAGCATAGAAATATTTCTTTTGTAATATTAGTACACGTAAAACACACCACAAGTTTACATAAAACTTTATGTTTCGCGAGGCTATCCGCAAGTGAATAATCAGAAAAATACACACTCTGTAAAACACCCAGAGTTATATTTCGGCAGCCGGCTGAAGTAAATCGTTCATATTGTGTCTGGTGGGTACCATAAATACGGATAAAATATAATAAAATACAATTAAAAGTCCGCTGAAGTCGCAAATGCACTTACTAAACGTTCACATATTGCAAATTTAGCATCCCATTGCTAGGAGAAACAGAAATATTTCTTTTGTATTATTAGTACACGTAAAACACACCAGAAGTTCACATAAAACTTTATGTTTCGCGAGGCTATTCGCAAGTGAATAATCAGAAAAATACACACTCTGTAAAACACCCAGAGTTATATTTCGCCAGCCGGCTGAAGTAAATCGTTCATATTTTGTCTGGTGTGGTTACCATGAATACGGATAAAATATAATAAAATGCAATTAAAAGTCCGCTGAAGTAGCAAATTCACTTATTAACCGCTAGCTTATTGCAAATTCAGCATACCATTGCTAAGAGAAGCATAGAAATATTTCTTTTGTAATATTAGTACACGTAAAACACACCAGAAGTTCACATAAAACTTTATGTTTCGCGAGGCTATTCGCAAGTGAATAATCAGAAAAATACACACTCTGTAAAACATCCAAAGTGGTATTTCGGCAACCGGCTGAATTAAATTGTTCATATTGTGTCTGGTGGGTACCATAAATACGGATAAAATATAATAAAATACAATTAAAAGTCCGCTGAAGTCGCAAATGCACTTACTAAACGCCAACATATTGCAAATTCAGCATCCCATTGCTAGGAGAAACAGAAATATTTTTTTTTGTAATATTAGTACACGTAAAACACACCAGAAGTTCACATAAAACTTTATGTTTCGCGAGGCTATTCGCAAGTGAATAATCAGAAAAATACACACTCTGTAAAACACCCAGAGTGATATTTCGCCAGCCGGCTGAAGTAAATCGTTCATATTTTGTCTGGTGTGGTTACCATGAAAACGGATAAAATATAATAAAATGCAATTAAAAGTCCGCTGAAGTCGCAAATGCACTTATTAACCGCTAGTTTATTGCAAATTCAGCATACCATTGCTAAGAGAAGCATAGAAATATTTCTCTTGTAATATTAGTACACGTAAAACACACCAGAAGTTCACATAAAACTTTATGTTTCGCGAGGCTATTCGCAAGTGAATAATCAGAAAAATACACACTCTGTAAAACACCCAGAGTTATATTTCGCCAGCCGGCTGAAGTAAATCGTTCATATTTTGTCTGGTGTGGTTACCATGAATACGGATAAAATATAATAAAATGCAATTAAAAGTCCGCTGAAGTAGCAAATTCACTTATTAACCGCTAGCTTATTGCAAATTCAGCATACCATTGCTAAGAGAAGCATAGAAATATTTCTTTTGTAATATTAGTACACGTAAAACACACCAGAAGTTCACATAAAACTTTATGTTTCGCGAGGCTATTCGCAAGTGAATAATCAGAAAAATACACACTCTGTAAAACATCCAAAGTGGTATTTCGGCAACCGGCTGAATTAAATTGTTCATATTGTGTCTGGTGGGTACCATAAATACGGATAAAATATAACAAAATACAATTAAAAGTCCGCTGAAGTCGCAAATGCACTTACTAAACGCTAACATATTGCAAATTCAGCATCCCATGGCTAGGAGAACAGAAATATTTTTTTTGTAATATTAGTACACGTAAAACACACCAGAAGTTCACATAAAACTTTATGTTTCGCGAGGCTATTCGCAAGTAAATAATCAGAAAAATACACACTCTGTAAAACATCCAAAGTGGTATTTCGGCAACCGGCTGAATTAAATTGTTCATATTGTGTCTGGTGGGTACCATAAATACGGATAAAATATAATAAAATACAATTAAAAGTCCGCTGAAGTCGCAAATGCACTTACTAAACGCTCACATATTGCAAATTTAGCATCCCATTGCTAGGAGAAACAGAAATATTTCTTTTGTAATATTAGTACACGTAAAACACACCAGAAATTCACATACAACTTTATGTTTCGCGAGGCTATTCGCAAGTGAATAATCAGAAAAATACACACTCTGTAAAACATCCAAAGTGGTATTTCGGCAGCCGGCTGAATTAAATCGTTTATATTGTGTCTGGTGGGTACCATAAATACGGATAAAATATAATAAAATACAATTAAAAGTCCGCTGAAGTCTCAAATGCACTTACTAAACGCTAACATATTGCAAATTTAGCATCCCATTGCTAGGAGAAACAGAAATATTTCTTTTGTAATATTATTACACGTAAAACACACCAGAAGTTCAAATAAAACTTTATGTTTCGCGAGGCTATTCGCAAGTGAATAATCAGAAAAATACACACTCTGTAAAACATCCAAAGTGGTATTTCGGCAGCCGGCTGAATTAAATCGTTCATATTGTGTCTGGTGGGTACCATAAATACGGATAAAATATAATAATATACAATTAAAAGTCCGCGGAAGTCTCAAATGCACTTACTAAACGCTAACATATTGCAAATTCAGCATCCCATTGCTAGGAGAAACAGAAATATTTTTTTTGTAATATTAGTACACGTAAAACCCACCAGAAGTTCACATAAAACTTTATGTTTCGCGAGGCTATTCGCAAGTGAATAATCAGAAAAATACACACTCTGTAAAACACCCAGAGTGATATTTCGCCAGCCGGATGAAGTAAATCGTTCATATTGTGTCTGGTGGGTACCATAAATACGGATAAAATATAATAAAATACAATTAAAAGTTCGCTAAAGCCGCAAATGCACTTACTAAACGCCAACATATTGCAAATTCAGCATCCCATTGCTAGGAGAAACTGAAATGTTTTTTTTGTAATATTAGTACACGTAAAACACACCAGAAGTTCACATAAAACTTTGTTTCGCGAGGCTATTCGCAAGTGAATAATCAGAAAAATACACACTCTGTAAAACACCCAGAGTTATATTTCGGCAGCCGGCTGAAGTAAATCGTTCATATTGTGTCTGGTGGGTACCATAAATACGGATAAAATATAATAAAATACAATTAAAAGTCCGCTGAAGTCGCAAATGCACTTACTAAACGCTCACATATTGCAAATTTAGCATCCCATTGCTAGGAGAAACAGAAATATTTCTTTTGTAATATTAGTACACGTAAAACACACCAGAAGTTTACATAAAACTTTATGTTTCGCGAGGCTATTCGCATGTAAATAATCAGAAAAATACACACTCTGTAAAACATCCAAAGTGGTATTTAGGCAGCCGGCTGAATTAAATCGTTCATATTGTGTCTGGTGGGTACCATAAATACGGATAAAATAAATAAAATACAACTAAAAGTCCGCTGAAGTTGCAAATGCACTTACTAAACGCTCACATATTGCAAATTTAGCATCCCATTGCTAGGAGAAACAGAAATATTTCTTTTGTAGTATTAGTACACGTAAAACACACCAGAAGTTTACATAAAACTTTATGTTTCGCGAGGCTATTCGCATGTGAATAATCAGAAAAATACACACTCTGTAAAACATCCAAAGTGGTAATTAGGCAGCCGGCTGAATTAAATCGTTCATATTGTGTCTGGTGGGTACCATAAATACGGATAAAATATAATAAAATACAATTAAAAGTCCGCTGAAGTTGCAAATGCACTTACTAAACGCTAACATATTGCAAATTCAGCATCCCATTGCTAGGAGAAACAGAAATATTTTTTTTGTAATATTAGTACACGTAAAACCCACCAGAAGTTCACATAAAACTTTATGTTTCGCGAGGCTATTCGCAAGTGAATAATCAGAAAAATACACACTCTGTAAAACATCCAAAGTGGTATTTTGGCAGCCGGCTGAACTAAATCGTTCATATTGTGTCTGGTGGGTACCATAAATACGGATAAAATATAATAAAATACAATTAAAAGTCCGCTGAAGTCGCAAATGCACTTACTAAACGCCAACATATTGCAAATTCAGCATCCCATTGCTAGGAGAAACAGAAATATTTTTTTTTTAATATTATTACACGTAAAACACACCAGAAGTTCACATAAATTTTTATGTTTCGCGAGGCTATTCGCAAGTGAATAATCAGAAAAATACACACTCTGTAAAACACCCAGAGTGATATTTCGCCAGCCGGCTGAAGTAAATCGTTCATATTTTGTCTGGTGTGGTTACCATGAATACGGATAAAATATAATAAAATGCAATTAAAAGTCCGCTGAAGTCGCAAATGCACGTACTAAACGTTAACATATTGCAAATTTAGCATCCCATTGCTAGGAGAAACAGAAATATTTTTTTTATAATATTAGTACACGTAAAACACACCAGAAATTCACATACCACTTTATGTTTCGCGAGGCTATTCGCAAGTAAATAATCAAGGGTAATACCACAAGCAGTGGATATATTTTTGACAAATATTTTGTCGTTTCCATGTAAATTATTGCGTTTAAATTTCACGAAACAAAATCACATCAAAAATGTCACGAGCCGAAGGCGAGTGACATTTAAATGTGATTTTGTTGAGTGAAATTTGCAATAATATCTATGGAAATGGCAAAATATTTAAAAAATATATATCCACTCGAGTGGTATTTGGGACGACTATTTAACAATATTAATACATAACGATTAACTTTATTGAAAAATATTCCAACAATTAATATAATTATTCATTCTCAATTAAATTCCGCGGAATACTTCCAAAACACAGCATTTTAAAATTTTTAAAACAAGCCACACAGATTGTTGGGGTTTAGTGTTACGTAACCTAGCGATATTACTAAGGACAGAACATCGTTGCTAAGCGATACTTCGCAACAAGGCTATTTATTTTTTGAGTACATACATTGTTTTGTGAATATTTTGCATGGTGCCCAATATTCAGTGATATACTGCTGTTATTGGTTGAAAAAAGCAAATGTCTGCAATGTGATTGGCTTATATTTTATAGTGTTGAATAGTCAGAAAAATACACACTCTGTAAAACATCCAAGTCGCAAATGCACTTATTAACCGCTAGCTTATTGCAAATTCAGCATAGCATTGCTAAGAGAAGCATAGAAATATTTCTTTTGTAATATTAGTACGCGTAAAACACACCAGAAGTTCACATAAAACTTTATGTTTCGCGAGGCTATTCGTAAGTAAATAATCAGAAAAATACACACTCTGTAAAACACCCAGAGTGATATTTCGGCAGCCGGCTGAAGTAAATCGTTCATATTGTGTCTGGTGGGTACCATAAATACGGATAAAATATAATAAAATACAATTAAAAGTCCGCTGAAGTCGCAAATGCACGTACTAAACGTTAACATATTGCAAATTTAGCATCCCATTGCTAGGAGAAACAGAAATATTTTTTTTATAATATTAGTACACGTAAAACACACCAGAAATTCACATACCACTTTATGTTTCGCGAGGCTATTCGCAAGTAAATAATCAGAAAAATACACACTCTGTAAAACATCCAAAGTGGTATTTCGGCAGCCGGCTGAATTAAATCGTTCATATTGTCTCTGGTGGGTACCATAAATACGGATAAAATATAATAAAATACAATTAAAAGTCCGCTGAAGTCGCAAATGCACTTACTAAACGCTAACATATTGCAAATTTAGCATCCCATTGCTAGGAGAAACAGAAATATTTCTTTTGTAATATTAGTACACGTAAAACACACCAGAAGTTCACATAAAACTTTATTTTTAGCGAGGCTATTCGCAAGTGAATAATCAGAAAAATACACACTCTCTAAAACATCCATAGTGGTATTTCGGCAGCTGGCTGAATTAAATCGTTCATATTGTGTCTGGTGGGTACCATAAATACGGATAAAATATAATAAAATACAATTAAAAGTCCGCTGAAGTCGCAAATGCACTTACTAAACGCTAACATATTGCAAATTCAGCATCCCATTGCTAGGAAAAACAGAAATATATTTTTTGTAATATTAGTACACGTAAAACACACCAGAAGTTCACATAAAACTTTATGTTTCACGAGGCTATTCGCAAGTGAATAATCAGAAAAATACACACTCTGTAAAACACCCAGAGTGATATTTCGCCAGCCGGCTGAAGTAAATCGATCATATTTTGTCTGGTGTGGTTACCATGAATACGGATAAAATATAATAAAATGCAATTAAAAGTCCGCTGAAGTCGCAAATGCACTTATTAACCGCTAGCTTATTGCAAATTCAGCATACCATTGCTAAGAGAAGCATAGAAATATTTCTTTTGTAATATTAGTACACGTAAAAAACACCAGAAGTTCACATAAAACTTTGTTTCGCGAGGCTATTCGCAAGTGAATAATCAGAAAAATACACACTCTGTAAAACATCCAAAGTGGTATTTCGGCAGCCGGCTGAATTAAATCGTTCATATTGTGTCTGGTGGGTATCATAAATACGGATAAAATATAATAAAATACAATTAAAAGTCCGCTGAAGTCGCAAATGCACTTACTAAACGCTAACATATTGCAAATTTAGCATCCCATTGCTAGGAGAAACAGAAATATTTCTTTTGTAATATTAGTACACGTAAAACACACCAGTTCACATAAAACTTTATGTTTCGCGAGGCTATTCGCAAGTGAATAATCAGAAAAATACACACTCTGTAAAACACCCAGAGTGATATTTTGCCAGCCGGCTGAAGTAAATCGATCATATTTTGTCTGGTGTGGTTACCATGAATACGGATAAAATATAATAAAATGCAATTAAAAGTCCGCTGAAGTCGCAAATGCACTTATTAACCGCTAGCTTATTGCAAATTCAGCATACCATTGCTAAGAGAAGCATAGAAATATTTCTTTTGTAATATTAGTACACGTAAAACACACCAGAAGTTCACATAAAACTTTGTTTCGCGAGGCTATTCGCAAGTGAATAATCAGAAAAATACACACTCTGTAAAACATCCAAAGTGGTATTTCGGCAGCCGGCTGAATTAAATCGTTCATATTGTGTCTGGTGGGTATCATAAATACGGATAAAATATAATAAAATACAATTAAAAGTCCGCTGAAGTCGCAAATGCACTTACTAAACGCTAACATATTGCAAATTTAGCATCCCATTGCTAGGAGAAACAGAAATATTTCTTTTGTAATATTAGTACACGTAAAACACACCAGTTCACATAAAACTTTATGTTTCGCGAGGCTATTCGCAAGTGAATAATCAGAAAAATATACACTCTGTAAAACATCCATAGTGGTATTTCGGCAGCTGGCTGAATTAAATCGTTCATATTGTGTCTGGTGGGTACCATAAATACGGATAAAATATAATAAAATACAATTAAAAGTCCGCTGAAGTCGCAAATGCACTTACTAAACGCTAACATATTGCAAATTCAGCAACCCATTGATAGGAAAAACAGAAATATATTTTTTGTAATATTAGTACACGTAAAACACACCAGAAGTTCACATAAAACTTTATGTTTCACGAGGCTATTCGCAAGTGAATAATCAGAAAAATACACACTCTGTAAAACACCCAGAGTGATATTTCGCCAGCCGGCTGAAGTAAATCGATCATATTTTGTCTGGTGTGGTTACGATGAATACGGATAAAATATAATAAAATGCAATTAAAAGTCCGCTGAAGTCGCAAATGCACTTATTAACCGCTAGCTTATTGCAAATTCAGCATACCATTGCTAAGAGAAGCATAGAAATATTTCTTTTGTAATATTAGTACACGTAAAACACACCAGAAGTTCACATAAAAATTTGTTTCGCGAGGCTATTCGCAAGTGAATAATCAGAAAAATACACACTCTGTAAAACATCCAAAGTGGTATTTCGGCAGCCGGCTGAATTAAATCGTTCATATTGTGTCTGGTGGGTATCATAAATACGGATAAAATATAATAAAATACAATTAAAAGTCCGCTGAAGTCGCAAATGCACTTACTAAACGCTAACATATTGCAAATTTAGCATCCCATTGCTAGGAGAAACAGAAATATTTCTTTTGTAATATTAGTACACGTAAAACACACCAGTTCACATAAAACTTTATGTTTCGCGAGGCTATTCGCAAGTGAATAATCAGAAAAATACACACTTTGTAAAACATCCATAGTGGTATTTCGGCAGCTGGCTGAATTAAATCGTTCATATTGTGTCTGGTGGGTACCATAAATACGGATAAAATATAATAAAATACAATTAAAAGTCCGCTGAAGTCGCAAATGCACTTACTAAACGCTAACATATTGCAAATTTAGCATCCCATTGCTAGGAGAAACAGAAATATTTCTTTTGTAATATTAGTACACGTAAAACACACCAGTTCACATAAAACTTTATGTTTCGCGAGGCTATTCGCAAGTGAATAATCAGAAAAATACACACTCTGTAAAACATCCATAGTGGTATTTCGGCAGCTGGCTGAAGTAAATCGATCATATTTTGTCTGGTGTGGTTACCATGAATACGGATAAAATATAATAAAATGCAATTAAAAGTCCGCTGAAGTCGCAAATGCACTTATTAACCGCTAGCTTATTGCAAATTCAGCATACCATTGCTAAGAGAAGCATAGAAATATTTCTTTTGTAATATTAGTACACGTAAAACACACCAGAAGTTCACATAAAACTTTGTTTCGCGAGGCTATTCGCAAGTGAATAATCAGAAAAATACACACTCTGTAAAACATCCAAAGTGGTATTTCGGCAGCCGGCTGAATTAAATCGTTCATATTGTGTCTGGTGGGTATCATAAATACGGATAAAATATAATAAAATACAATTAAAAGTCCGCTGAAGTCGCAAATGCACTTACTAAACGCTAACATATTGCAAATTTAGCATCCCATTGCTAGGAGAAACAGAAATATTTCTTTTGTAATATTAGTACACGTAAAACACACCAGTTCACATAAAACTTTATGTTTCGCGAGGCTATTCGCAAGTGAATAATCAGAAAAATATACACTCTGTAAAACATCCATAGTGGTATTTCGGCAGCTGGCTGAATTAAATCGTTCATATTGTGTCTGGTGGGTACCATAAATACGGATAAAATATAATAAAATACAATTAAAAGTCCGCTGAAGTCGCAAATGCACTTACTAAACGCTAACATATTGCAAATTCAGCAACCCATTGATAGGAAAAACAGAAATATATTTTTTGTAATATTAGTACACGTAAAACACACCAGAAGTTCACATAAAACTTTATGTTTCACGAGGCTATTCGCAAGTGAATAATCAGAAAAATACACACTCTGTAAAACACCCAGAGTGATATTTCGCCAGCCGGCTGAAGTAAATCGATCATATTTTGTCTGGTGTGGTTACGATGAATACGGATAAAATATAATAAAATGCAATTAAAAGTCCGCTGAAGTCGCAAATGCACTTATTAACCGCTAGCTTATTGCAAATTCAGCATACCATTGCTAAGAGAAGCATAGAAATATTTCTTTTGTAATATTAGTACACGTAAAACACACCAGAAGTTCACATAAAAATTTGTTTCGCGAGGCTATTCGCAAGTGAATAATCAGAAAAATACACACTCTGTAAAACATCCAAAGTGGTATTTCGGCAGCCGGCTGAATTAAATCGTTCATATTGTGTCTGGTGGGTATCATAAATACGGATAAAATATAATAAAATACAATTAAAAGTCCGCTGAAGTCGCAAATGCACTTACTAAACGCTAACATATTGCAAATTTAGCATCCCATTGCTAGGAGAAACAGAAATATTTCTTTTGTAATATTAGTACACGTAAAACACACCAGTTCACATAAAACTTTATGTTTCGCGAGGCTATTCGCAAGTGAATAATCAGAAAAATACACACTTTGTAAAACATCCATAGTGGTATTTCGGCAGCTGGCTGAATTAAATCGTTCATATTGTGTCTGGTGGGTACCATAAATACGGATAAAATATAATAAAATACAATTAAAAGTCCGCTGAAGTCGCAAATGCACTTACTAAACGCTAACATATTGCAAATTTAGCATCCCATTGCTAGGAGAAACAGAAATATTTCTTTTGTAATATTAGTACACGTAAAACACACCAGTTCACATAAAACTTTATGTTTCGCGAGGCTATTCGCAAGTGAATAATCAGAAAAATACACACTCTGTAAAACATCCATAGTGGTATTTCGGCAGCTGGCTGAATTAAATCGTTCATATTGTGTCTGGTGGGTACCATAAATACGGATAAAATATAATAAAATACAATTAAAAGTCCGCTGAAGTCGCAAATGCACTTACTAAACGCTAACATATTGCAAATTCAGCATCCCATTGCTAGGAAAAACAGAAATATATTTTTTGTAATATTAGTACACGTAAAACACACCAGAAGTTCACATAAAACTTTATGTTTCACGAGGCTATTCGCAAGTGAATAATCAGAAAAATACACACTCTGTAAAACACCCAGAGTGATATTTCGCCAGCCGGCTGAAGTAAATCGATCATATTTTGTCTGGTGTGGTTACCATGAATACGGATAAAATATAATAAAATGCAATTAAAAGTCCGCTGAAGTCGCAAATGCACTTATTAACCGCTAGCTTATTGCAAATTCAGCATACCATTGCTAAGAGAAGCATAGAAATATTTCTTTTGTAATATTAGTACGCGTTAAACACACCAGAAGTTCACATAAAACTTTATGTTACGCGAGGCTATTCGTAAGTAAATAATCAGAAAAATACACACTCTGTAAAACACCCAGAGTGATATTTCGGCAGCCGGCTGAAGTAAATCGTTCATATTGTGTCTGGTGGGTACCATAAATACTGATAAAATATAATAAAATACAATTAAAAGTCCGCTGAAGTCGCAAATGCACTTACTAAACGTTAACATATTGCAAATGTAGCATCCCATTGCTAGGAGAAACAGAAATATTTTTTTTATAATATTAGTACACGTAAAACACACCAGAAGTTCACATAAAACTTTGTTTCGCGAGGCTATTCGCAAGTGAATAATCAGAAAAATACACACTCTGTAAAACATCCAAAGTGGTATTTCGGCAGCCGGCTGAATTAAATCGTTCATATTGTGTCTGGTGGGTATCATAAATACGGATAAAATATAATAAAATACAATTAAAAGTCCGCTGAAGTCGCAAATGCACTTACTAAACGCTAACATATTGCAAATTTAGCATCCCATTGCTAGGAGAAACAGAAATATTTCTTTTGTAATATTAGTACACGTAAAACACACCAGTTCACATAAAACTTTATGTTTCGCGAGGCTATTCGCAAGTGAATAATCAGAAAAATACACACTCTGTAAAACATCCATAGTGGTATTTCGGCAGCTGGCTGAATTAAATCGTTCATATTGTGTCTGGTGGGTACCATAAATACGGATAAAATATAATAAAATACAATTAAAAGTCCGCTGAAGTCGCAAATGCACGTACTAAACGTTAACATATTGCAAATTTAGCATCCCATTGCTAGGAGAAACAGAAATATTTTTTTTATAATATTAGTACACGTAAAACGCACCAGAAATTCACATACCACTTTATGTTTCGCGAGGCTATTCGCAAGTAAATAATCGGAAAAATACACACTCTGTAAAACATCCAAAGTGGTATTTCGGCAGCCGGCTGAATTAAATCGTTCATATTGTGTCTGGTGGGTACCATAAATACGGATAAAATATAATAAAATACAATTAAAAGTCCGCTGAAGTCGCAAATGCACTTACTAAACGCTAACATATTGCAAATTTAGCATCCCATTGCTAGGAGAAACAGAAATATTTCTTTTGTAATATTAGTACACGTAAAACACACCAGAAGTTCACATAAAACTTTATGTTTCGCGAGGCTATTCGCAAGTGAATAATCAGAAAAATACACACTCTGTAAAACACCCAGTGTAAGATTTCGGCAGCCGGCTGAAGTAAATCGTTCATATTGTGTCATAATAAAATACAATTAAAAGTCCGCTGAAGTCTCAAATGCACTTACTAAACGCTAACATATTGCAAATTCAGCTTCCCATTGCTAGGAGAAACAGAAATATTTCTTTTGTAATATTACTACACGTAAAACACACCAGAAGTTCACATAAAACTTTATGTTTCGCGAGGCTATTCGCAAGTGAATAATCAGAAAAATACACACTCTGTAAAACATCCAAAGTGGTATTTCGGCAGCCGGCTGAATTAAATCGTTCATATTGTCTCTGGTGGGTACCATAAATACGGATAAAATATAATAAAATACAATTAAAAGTCCGCTGAAGTCGCAAATGCACTTACTAAACGCTAACATATTGCAAATTTAGCATCCCATTGCTAGGAGAAACAGAAATATTTTTTTTATAATATTAGTACACGTAAAACACACCAGAAGTTCACATACCACTTTATGTTTCGCGAGGCTATTCGCAAGTAAATAATCAGAAAAATACACACTCTGTAAAACATCCAAAGTGGTATTTCGGCAGCCGGCTGAATTAAATCGTTCATATTGTCTCTGGTGGGTACCATAAATACGGATAAAATATAATAAAATACAATTAAAAGTCCGCTGAAGTCGCAAATGCACTTACTAAACGCTAACATATTGCAAATTTAGCATCCCATTGCTAGGAGAAACAGAAATATTTCTTTTGTAATATTAGTACACGTAAAACACACCAGAAGTTCACATAAAACTTTATGTTTCGCGAGGCTATTCGCAAGTGAAAAATCAGAAAAATACACACTCTGTAAAACATCCAAAGTGGTATTTCGGCAGCCGGCTGAATTAAATTGTTCATATTGTGTCTGGTGGGTATCATAAATACGGATAAAATGTAATAAAATACAATTAAAAGTCCGCGGAAGTCGCAAATGCACTTACTAAACGCTAACATATTGCAAATTTAGCATCCCATTGCTAGGAGAAACAGAAATATTTTTTTGTAATATTAGTACACGTAAAACACACCAGAAGTTCACATAAAACTTTATGTTTCGCGAGGCTATTCGCAAGTGAATAATCAGAAAAATACACACTCTGTAAAACACCCAGAGTGATATTTCGGCAGCCGGCTGAAGTAAATCGTTCATATTGTGTCTGGTGGGTACCATAAATACGGATAAAATATAATAAAATACAATTAAAAGTCCGCTGAAGTCGCAAATGCACTTACTAAACGCTAACATATTGCAAATTCAGCATCCCATTGCTAGGAAAAACAGAAATATATTTTTTGTAATATTAGTACACGTAAAACACACCAGAAGTTCACATAAAACTTTATGTTTCACGAGGCTATTCGCAAGTGAATAATCAGAAAAATACACACTCTGTAAAACACCCAGAGTGATATTTCGCCAGCCGGCTGAAGTAAATCGATCATATTTTGTCTGGTGTGGTTACCATGAATACGGATAAAATATAATAAAATGCAATTAAAAGTCCGCTGAAGTCGCAAATGCACTTATTAACCGCTAGCTTATTGCAAATTCAGCATACCATTGCTAAGAGAAGCATAGAAATATTTCTTTTGTAATATTAGTACGCGTAAAACACACCAGAAGTTCACATAAAACTTTATGTTACGCGAGGCTATTCGTAAGTAAATAATCAGAAAAATACACACTCTGTAAAACACCCAGAGTGATATTTCGGCAGCCGGCTGAAGTAAATCGTTCATATTGTGTCTGGTGGGTACCATAAATACTGATAAAATATAATAAAATACAATTAAAAGTCCGCTGAAGTCGCAAATGCACTTACTAAACGTTAACATATTGCAAATGTAGCATCCCATTGCTAGGAGAAACAGAAATATTTTTTTTATAATATTAGTACACGTAAAACACACCAGAAATTCACATACCACTTTATGTTTCGCGAGGCTATTCGCAAGTAAATAATCAGAAAAATACACACTCTGTAAAACATCCAAAGTGGTATTTCGGCAGCCGGCTGAATTAAATCGTTCATATTGTCTCTGGTGGGTACCATAAATACGGATAAAATATAATAAAATACAATTAAAAGTCCGCTGAAGTCGCAAATGCACTTACTAAACGCTAACATATTGCAAATTTAGCATCCCATTGCTAGGAGAAACAGAAATATTTCTTTTGTAATATTAGTACACGTAAAACACACCAGAAGTTCACATAAAACTTTATTTTTAGCGAGGCTATTCGCAAGTGAAAAATCAGAAAAATACACACTCTGTAAAACATCCAAAGTGGTATTTCGGCAGCCGGCTGAATTAAATTGTTCATATTGTGTCTGGTGGGTATCATAAATACGGATAAAATGTAATAGAATACAATTAAAAGTCCGCGGAAGTCGCAAATGCACTTACTAAACGCTAACATATTGCAAATTTAGCATCCCATTGCTAGGAGAACCAGAAATATTTTTTTGTAATATTAGTACACGTAAAACACACCAGAAGTTCACATAAAACTTTATGTTTCGCGAGGCTATTCGCAAGTGAATAATCAGAAAAATACACACTCTGTAAAACACCCAGAGTGATATTTCGGCAGCCGGCTGAAGTAAATCGTTCATATTGTGTCTGGTGGGTACCATAAATACGGATAAAATATAATAAAATACAATTAAAAGTCCGCTGAAGTCGCAAATGCACTTACTAAACGCTAACATATTGCAAATTCAGCATCCCATTGCTAGGAAAAACAGAAATATATTTTTTGTAATATTAGTACACGTAAAACACACCAGAAGTTCACATAAAACTTTGTTTCACGAGGCTATTCGCAAGTGAATAATCAGAAAAATACACACTCTGTAAAACACCCAGAGTGATATTTCGCCAGCCGGCTGAAGTAAATCGATCATATTTTGTCTGGTGTGGTTACCATGAATACGGATAAAATATAATAAAATGCAATTAAAAGTCCGCTGAAGTCGCAAATGCACTTATTAACCGCTAGCTTATTGCAAATTCAGCATACCATTGCTAAGAGAAGCATAGAAATATTTCTTTTGTAATATTAGTACGCGTAAAACACACCAGAAGTTCACATAAAACTTTATGTTACGCGAGGCTATTCGTAAGTAAATAATCAGAAAAATACACACTCTGTAAAACACCCAGAGTGATATTTCGGCAGCCGGCTGAAGTAAATCGTTCATATTGTGTCTGGTGGGTACCATAAATACTGATAAAATATAATAAAATACAATTAAAAGTCCGCTGAAGTCGCAAATGCACTTACTAAACGTTAACATATTGCAAATGTAGCATCCCATTGCTAGGAGAAACAGAAATATTTTTTTTATAATATTAGTACACGTAAAACACACCAGAAGTTCACATAAAACTTTGTTTCGCGAGGCTATTCGCAAGTGAATAATCAGAAAAATACACACTCTGTAAAACATCCAAAGTGGTATTTCGGCAGCCGGCTGAATTAAATCGTTCATATTGTGTCTGGTGGGTATCATAAATACGGATAAAATATAATAAAATACAATTAAAAGTCCGCTGAAGTCGCAAATGCACTTACTAAACGCTAACATATTGCAAATTTAGCATCCCATTGCTAGGAGAAACAGAAATATTTCTTTTGTAATATTAGTACACGTAAAACACACCAGTTCACATAAAACTTTATGTTTCGCGAGGCTATTCGCAAGTGAATAATCAGAAAAATACACACTCTGTAAAACATCCATAGTGGTATTTCGGCAGCTGGCTGAATTAAATCGTTCATATTGTGTCTGGTGGGTACCATAAATACGGATAAAATATAATAAAATACAATTAAAAGTCCGCTGAAGTCGCAAATGCACGTACTAAACGTTAACATATTGCAAATTTAGCATCCCATTGCTAGGAGAAACAGAAATATTTTTTTTATAATATTAGTACACGTAAAACGCACCAGAAATTCACATACCACTTTATGTTTCGCGAGGCTATTCGCAAGTAAATAATCGGAAAAATACACACTCTGTAAAACATCCAAAGTGGTATTTCGGCAGCCGGCTGAATTAAATCGTTCATATTGTCTCTGGTGGGTACCATAAATACGGATAAAATATAATAAAATACAATTAAAAGTCCGCTGAAGTCGCAAATGCACTTACTAAACGCTAACATATTGCAAATTTAGCATCCCATTGCTAGGAGAAACAGAAATATTTCTTTTGTAATATTAGTACACGTAAAACACACCAGAAGTTCACATAAAACTTTATGTTTCGCGAGGCTATTCGCAAGTGAATAATCAGAAAAATACACACTCTGTAAAACATCCAAAGTGGTATTTCGGCAGCCGGCTGAATTAAATCGTTCATATTGTGTCTGGTGGGTATCATAAATACGGATAAAATATAATAAAATACAATTAAAAGTCCGCTGAAGTCGCAAATGCACTTACTAAACGCTAACATATTGCAAATTTAGCATCCCATTGCTAGGAGAAACAGAAATATTTCTTTTGTAATATTAGTACACGTAAAACACACCAGTTCACATAAAACTTTATGTTTCGCGAGGCTATTCGCAAGTGAATAATCAGAAAAATACACACTCTGTAAAACATCCATAGTGGTATTTCGGCAGCTGGCTGAATTAAATCGTTCATATTGTGTCTGGTGGGTACCATAAATACGGATAAAATATAATAAAATACAATTAAAAGTCCGCTGAAGTCGCAAATGCACGTACTAAACGTTAACATATTGCAAATTTAGCATCCCATTGCTAGGAGAAACAGAAATATTTTTTTTATAATATTAGTACACGTAAAACACACCAGAAGTTCACATACCACTTTATGTTTCGCGAGGCTATTCGCAAGTAAATAATCAGAAAAATACACACTCTGTAAAACATCCAAAGTGGTATTTCGGCAGCCGGCTGAATTAAATCGTTCATATTGTCTCTGGTGGGTACCATAAATACGGATAAAATATAATAAAATACAATTAAAAGTCCGCTGAAGTCGCAAATGCACTTACTAAACGCTAACATATTGCAAATTTAGCATCCCATTGCTAGGAGAAACAGAAATATTTCTTTTGTAATATTAGTACACGTAAAACACACCAGAAGTTCACATAAAACTTTATGTTTCGCGAGGCTATTCGCAAGTGAAAAATCAGAAAAATACACACTCTGTAAAACATCCAAAGTGGTATTTCGGCAGCCGGCTGAATTAAATTGTTCATATTGTGTCTGGTGGGTATCATAAATACGGATAAAATGTAATAAAATACAATTAAAAGTCCGCGGAAGTCGCAAATGCACTTACTAAACGCTAACATATTGCAAATTTAGCATCCCATTGCTAGGAGAAACAGAAATATTTCTTTTGTAATATTAGTACACGTAAAACACACCAGAAGTTCACATAAAACTTTATGTTTCGCGAGGCTATTCGCAAGTGAATAATCAGAAAAGTACACACTCTGTAAAACACCCAGAGTGATATTTCGGCAGCCGGCTGAAGTAAATCGTTCATATTGTGTCTGGTGGGTACCATAAATACGGATAAAATATAATAAAATACAATTAAAAGTCCGCTGAAGTCGCAAATGCACTTACTAAACGCTAACATATTGCAAATTCAGCATCCCATTGCTAGGAAAAACAGAAATATATTTTTTGTAATATTAGTACACGTAAAACACACCAGAAGTTCACATAAAACTTTATGTTTCACGAGGCTATTCGCAAGTGAATAATCAGAAAAATACACACTCTGTAAAACACCCAGAGTGATATTTCGCCAGCCGGCTGAAGTAAATCGATCATATTTTGTCTGGTGTGGTTACCATGAATACGGATAAAATATAATAAAATGCAATTAAAAGTCCGCTGAAGTCGCAAATGCACTTATTAACCGCTAGCTTATTGCAAATTCAGCATACCATTGCTAAGAGAAGCATAGAAATATTTCTTTTGTAATATTAGTACGCGTAAAACACACCAGAAGTTCACATAAAACTTTATGTTACGCGAGGCTATTCGTAAGTAAATAATCAGAAAAATACACACTCTGTAAAACACCCAGAGTGATATTTCGGCAGCCGGCTGAAGTAAATCGTTCATATTGTGTCTGGTGGGTACCATAAATACTGATAAAATATAATAAAATACAATTAAAAGTCCGCTGAAGTCGCAAATGCACTTACTAAACGTTAACATATTGCAAATGTAGCATCCCATTGCTAGGAGAAACAGAAATATTTTTTTTATAATATTAGTACACGTAAAACACACCAGAAATTCACATACCACTTTATGTTTCGCGAGGCTATTCGCAAGTAAATAATCAGAAAAATACACACTCTGTAAAACATCCAAAGTGGTATTTCGGCAGCCGGCTGAATTAAATCGTTCATATTGTCTCTGGTGGGTACCATAAATACGGATAAAATATAATAAAATACAATTAAAAGTCCGCTGAAGTCGCAAATGCACTTACTAAACGCTAACATATTGCAAATTTAGCATCCCATTGCTAGGAGAAACAGAAATATTTCTTTTGTAATATTAGTACACGTAAAACACACCAGAAGTTCACATAAAACTTTATTTTTAGCGAGGCTATTCGCAAGTGAAAAATCAGAAAAATACACACTCTGTAAAACATCCAAAGTGGTATTTCGGCAGCCGGCTGAATTAAATTGTTCATATTGTGTCTGGTGGGTATCATAAATACGGATAAAATGTAATAAAATACAATTAAAAGTCCGCGGAAGTCGCAAATGCACTTACTAAACGCTAACATATTGCAAATTTAGCATCCCATTGCTAGGAGAAACAGAAATATTTTTTTGTAATATTAGTACACGTAAAACACACCAGAAGTTCACATAAAACTTTATGTTTCGCGAGGCTATTCGCAAGTGAATAATCAGAAAAATACACACTCTGTAAAACACCCAGAGTGATATTTCGGCAGCCGGCTGAAGTAAATCGTTCATATTGTGTCTGGTGGGTACCATAAATACGGATAAAATATAATAAAATACAATTAAAAGTCCGCTGAAGTCGCAAATGCACTTACTAAACGCTAACATATTGCAAATTCAGCATCCCATTGCTAGGAAAAACAGAAATATATTTTTTGTAATATTAGTACACGTAAAACACACCAGAAGTTCACATAAAACTTTATGTTTCACGAGGCTATTCGCAAGTGAATAATCAGAAAAATACACACTCTGTAAAACACCCAGAGTGATATTTCGTCAGCCGGCTGAAGTAAATCGATCATATTTTGTCTGGTGTGGTTACCATGAATACGGATAAAATATAATAAAATGCAATTAAAAGTCCGCTGAAGTCGCAAATGCACTTATTAACCGCTAGCTTATTGCAAATTCAGCATACCATTGCTAAGAGAAGCATAGAAATATTTCTTTTGTAATATTAGTACACGTAAAACACACCAGAAGTTCACATAAAACTTTGTTTCGCGAGGCTATTCGCAAGTGAATAATCAGAAAAATACACACTCTGTAAAATATCCAGTGGTATTTCGGCAGCCGGCTGAATTAAATCGTTCATATTGTGTCTGGTGGGTACCATAAATACGGATAAAATATAATAAAATACAATTAAAAGTCCGCTGAAGTCGCAAATGCACTTACTAAACGCTAACATATTGCAAATTTAGCATCCCATTGCTAGGAGAAACAGAAATATTTCTTTTGTAATATTAGTACACGTAAAACACACCAGAAGTTCACATAAAACTTTATGTTTCGCGAGGCTATTCGCAAGTGAATAATCAAAAAAATACACACTCTGTAAAACATCCAAAGTGGTATTTCGGCAGCCGGCTGAATTAAATCGTTCATATTGTGTCTAGTGGGTACCATAAATACGGATAAAATATAATAATATACAATTAAAAGTCCGCGGAAGTCGCAAATGCACTTACTAAACGCTAACATATTGCAAATTCAGCATCCCATTGCTAGGAGAAACAGAAATATTTTTTTTGTAATATTAGTACACTAAAACCCACCAGAAGTTCACATAAAACTTTATGTTTCGCGAGGCTATTCGCAAGTGAATAATCAAAAAAATACACACTCTGTAAAACACCCAGAGTTATATTTCGGCAGCCGGCTGAAGTAAATCGTTCATATTGTGTCTGGTGGGTACCATAAATACGGATAAAATATAATAAAATACAATTAAAGGTCCGCTGAAGTCGCAAATGCACTTACTAAACGCTAACATATTGCAAATTCAGCATCCCATTGCTAGGAGAAACAAAAATATCTTTTTTGTAATATTAGTAAACGTAAAACACACCAGAAGTTCACATACAACTTTTTTTCGCGAGGCTATTCGCAAGTGAATAATCAGAAAAATACACACTCTGTAAAACACCCAGAGTGATATTTCGCCAGCCGGCTGAAGTAAATCGATCATATTTTGTCTGGTGTGGTTACCATGAATACGGATAAAATATAATAAAATTTAATTAAAAGTCCGCTGAAGTCGCAAATGCACTTACTAACCGCTAGCTTATTGCAAATTCAGCATACCATTGCTAAGAGAAGCATAGAAATATTCCTTTTGTAATACTATTACACGTAAAACACACCAAAAGTTCACATAAAACTTTATGTTTCGCGGGGCTATTCGCAAGTGAATAATCAGAAAAATACACACTCTGTAAAACACCCAGAGTTATATTTCGGCAGCCGGCTGAAGTAAATCGTTCATATTGTGTCTGGTGGGTACCATAAATACGGATAAAATATAATAAAATACAATTAAAAGTCCGCTGAAGTCGCAAATGCACTTACTAAACGCTAACATATTGCAAATTTAGCATCCCATTGCTAGGAGAAACAGAAATATTTCTTTTGTAATATTAGTACACGTAAAACACACCAGAAGTGCACATAAAACTTTATGTTTCGCGAGGCTATTCGCAAGTGAATAATCAGAAAAATACACACTCTGTAAAACATCCAAAGTGGTATTTCGGCAGCCGGCTGAAGTAAATCGATCATATTTTGTCTGGTGTGGTTACCATGAATACGGATAAAATATAATAAAATTTAATTAAAAGTCCGCTGAAGTCGCAAATGCACTTATTAACCGCTAGCTTATTGCAAATTCAGCATACCATTGCTAAGAGAAGCATAGAAATATTTCTTTTGTAATATTAGTACGCGTAAAACACACCAGAAGTTCACATAAAACTTTATGTTACGCGAGGCTATTCGTAAGTAAATAATCAGAAAAATACACACTCTGTAAAACACCCAGAGTGATATTTCGGCAGCCGGCTGAAGTAAATCGTTCATATTGTGTCTGGTGGGTACCATAAATACTGATAAAATATAATAAAATACAATTAAAAGTCCGCTGAAGTCGCAAATGCACTTACTAAACGTTAACATATTGCAAATGTAGCATCCCATTGCTAGGAGAAACAGAAATATTTTTTTTATAATATTAGTACACGTAAAACACACCAGAAATTCACATACCACTTTATGTTTCGCGAGGCTATTCGCAAGTAAATAATCAGAAAAATACACACTCTGTAAAACATCCAAAGTGGTATTTCGGCAGCCGGCTGAATTAAATCGTTCATATTGTCTCTGGTGGGTACCATAAATACGGATAAAATATAATAAAATACAATTAAAAGTCCGCTGAAGTCGCAAATGCACTTACTAAACGCTAACATATTGCAAATTTAGCATCCCATTGCTAGGAGAAACAGAAATATTTCTTTTGTAATATTAGTACACGTAAAACACACCAGAAGTTCACATAAAACTTTATTTTTAGCGAGGCTATTCGCAAGTGAAAAATCAGAAAAATACACACTCTGTAAAACATCCAAAGTGGTATTTCGGCAGCCGGCTGAATTAAATTGTTCATATTGTGTCTGGTGGGTATCATAAATACGGATAAAATGTAATAAAATACAATTAAAAGTCCGCGGAAGTCGCAAATGCACTTACTAAACGCTAACATATTGCAAATTTAGCATCCCATTGCTAGGAGAAACAGAAATATTTTTTTGTAATATTAGTACACGTAAAACACACCAGAAGTTCACATAAAACTTTATGTTTCGCGAGGCTATTCGCAAGTGAATAATCAGAAAAATACACACTCTGTAAAACACCCAGAGTGATATTTCGGCAGCCGGCTGAAGTAAATCGTTCATATTGTGTCTGGTGGGTACCATAAATACGGATAAAATATAATAAAATACAATTAAAAGTCCGCTGAAGTCGCAAATGCACTTACTAAACGCTAACATATTGCAAATTCAGCATCCCATTGCTAGGAAAAACAGAAATATATTTTTTGTAATATTAGTACACGTAAAACACACCAGAAGTTCACATAAAACTTTATGTTTCACGAGGCTATTCGCAAGTGAATAATCAGAAAAATACACACTCTGTAAAACACCCAGAGTGATATTTCGTCAGCCGGCTGAAGTAAATCGATCATATTTTGTCTGGTGTGGTTACCATGAATACGGATAAAATATAATAAAATGCAATTAAAAGTCCGCTGAAGTCGCAAATGCACTTATTAACCGCTAGCTTATTGCAAATTCAGCATACCATTGCTAAGAGAAGCATAGAAATATTTCTTTTGTAATATTAGTACACGTAAAACACACCAGAAGTTCACATAAAACTTTGTTTCGCGAGGCTATTCGCAAGTGAATAATCAGAAAAATACACACTCTGTAAAATATCCAGTGGTATTTCGGCAGCCGGCTGAATTAAATCGTTCATATTGTGTCTGGTGGGTACCATAAATACGGATAAAATATAATAAAATACAATTAAAAGTCCGCTGAAGTCGCAAATGCACTTACTAAACGCTAACATATTGCAAATTTAGCATCCCATTGCTAGGAGAAACAGAAATATTTCTTTTGTAATATTAGTACACGTAAAACACACCAGAAGTTCACATAAAACTTTATGTTTCGCGAGGCTATTCGCAAGTGAATAATCAAAAAAATACACACTCTGTAAAACATCCAAAGTGGTATTTCGGCAGCCGGCTGAATTAAATCGTTCATATTGTGTCTAGTGGGTACCATAAATACGGATAAAATATAATAATATACAATTAAAAGTCCGCGGAAGTCGCAAATGCACTTACTAAACGCTAACATATTGCAAATTCAGCATCCCATTGCTAGGAGAAACAGAAATATTTTTTTTGTAATATTAGTACACTAAAACCCACCAGAAGTTCACATAAAACTTTATGTTTCGCGAGGCTATTCGCAAGTGAATAATCAAAAAAATACACACTCTGTAAAACACCCAGAGTTATATTTCGGCAGCCGGCTGAAGTAAATCGTTCATATTGTGTCTGGTGGGTACCATAAATACGGATAAAATATAATAAAATACAATTAAAGGTCCGCTGAAGTCGCAAATGCACTTACTAAACGCTAACATATTGCAAATTCAGCATCCCATTGCTAGGAGAAACAAAAATATCTTTTTTGTAATATTAGTAAACGTAAAACACACCAGAAGTTCACATACAACTTTTTTTCGCGAGGCTATTCGCAAGTGAATAATCAGAAAAATACACACTCTGTAAAACACCCAGAGTGATATTTCGCCAGCCGGCTGAAGTAAATCGATCATATTTTGTCTGGTGTGGTTACCATGAATACGGATAAAATATAATAAAATTTAATTAAAAGTCCGCTGAAGTCGCAAATGCACTTACTAACCGCTAGCTTATTGCAAATTCAGCATACCATTGCTAAGAGAAGCATAGAAATATTCCTTTTGTAATACTATTACACGTAAAACACACCAAAAGTTCACATAAAACTTTATGTTTCGCGGGGCTATTCGCAAGTGAATAATCAGAAAAATACACACTCTGTAAAACACCCAGAGTTATATTTCGGCAGCCGGCTGAAGTAAATCGTTCATATTGTGTCTGGTGGGTACCATAAATACGGATAAAATATAATAAAATACAATTAAAAGTCCGCTGAAGTCGCAAATGCACTTACTAAACGCTAACATATTGCAAATTTAGCATCCCATTGCTAGGAGAAACAGAAATATTTCTTTTGTAATATTAGTACACGTAAAACACACCAGAAGTGCACATAAAACTTTATGTTTCGCGAGGCTATTCGCAAGTGAATAATCAGAAAAAT
Organism: Agriotes lineatus; assembly: GCA_940337035.1. Taxonomy (NCBI): domain Eukaryota; kingdom Metazoa; phylum Arthropoda; class Insecta; order Coleoptera; family Elateridae; genus Agriotes; species Agriotes lineatus. Next base: position 126,058 of record CALNHX010001808.1, on the reverse strand, counting down.
ACACACTCTGTAAAACATCCAAAGTGGTATTTCGGCAGCCGGCTGAAGTAAATCGATCATATTTTGTCTGGTGTGGTTACCATGAATACGGATAAAATATAATAAAATTTAATTAAAAGTCCGCTGAAGTCGCAAATGCACTTACTAACCGCTAGCTTATTGCAAATTCAGCATACCATTGCTAAGAGAAGCATAGAAATATTCCTTTTGTAATACTATTACACGTAAAACACACCAAAAGTTCACATAAAACTTTATGTTTCGCGGGGCTATTCGCAAGTGAATAATCAGAAAAATACACACTCTGTAAAACATCCATAGTGGTATTTCGGCAGCTGGCTGAATTAAATCGTTCATATTGTGTCTGGTGGGTACCATAAATACGGATAAAATATAATAAAATACAATTAAAAGTCCGCTGAAGTCGCAAATGCACGTACTAAACGTTAACATATTGCAAATTTAGCATCCCATTGCTAGGAGAAACAGAAATATTTTTTTTATAATATTAGTACACGTAAAACGCACCAGAAATTCACATACCACTTTATGTTTCGCGAGGCTATTCGCAAGTAAATAATCAGAAAAATACACACTCTGTAAAACATCCAAAGTGGTATTTCGGCAGCCGGCTGAATTAAATCGTTCATATTGTCTCTGGTGGGTACCATAAATACGGATAAAATATAATAAAATACAATTAAAAGTCCGCTGAAGTCGCAAATGCACTTACTAAACGCTAACATATTGCAAATTTAGCATCCCATTGCTAGGAGAGACAGAAATATTTCTTTTGTAATATTAGTACACGTAAAACACACCAGAAGTTCACATAAAACTTTATGTTTCGCGAGGCTATTCGCAAGTGAATAATCAGAAAAATACACACTCTGTAAAACATCCAAAGTGGTATTTCGGCAGCCGGCTGAATTAAATCGTTCATATTGTGTCTGGTGGGTATCATAAATACGGATAAAATATAATAAAATACAATTAAAAGTCCGCTGAAGTCGCAAATGCACTTACTAAACGCTAACATATTGCAAATTTAGCATCCCATTGCTAGGAGAAACAGAAATATTTCTTTTGTAATATTAGTACACGTAAAACACACCAGTTCACATAAAACTTTATGTTTCGCGAGGCTATTCGCAAGTGAATAATCAGAAAAATACACACTCTGTAAAACATCCATAGTGGTATTTCGGCAGCTGGCTGAATTAAATCGTTCATATTGTGTCTGGTGGGTACCATAAATACGGATAAAATATAATAAAATACAATTAAAAGTCCGCTGAAGTCGCAAATGCACGTACTAAACGTTAACATATTGCAAATTTAGCATCCCATTGCTAGGAGAAACAGAAATATTTTTTTTATAATATTAGTACACGTAAAACACACCAGAAGTTCACATACCACTTTATGTTTCGCGAGGCTATTCGCAAGTAAATAATCAGAAAAATACACACTCTGTAAAACATCCAAAGTGGTATTTCGGCAGCCGGCTGAATTAAATCGTTCATATTGTCTCTGGTGGGTACCATAAATACGGATAAAATATAATAAAATACAATTAAAAGTCCGCTGAAGTCGCAAATGCACTTACTAAACGCTAACATATTGCAAATTTAGCATCCCATTGCTAGGAGAAACAGAAATATTTCTTTTGTAATATTAGTACACGTAAAACACACCAGAAGTTCACATAAAACTTTATGTTTCGCGAGGCTATTCGCAAGTGAAAAATCAGAAAAATACACACTCTGTAAAACATCCAAAGTGGTATTTCGGCAGCCGGCTGAATTAAATTGTTGATATTGTGTCTGGTGGGTATCATAAATACGGATAAAATGTAATAAAATACAATTAAAAGTCCGCGGAAGTCGCAAATGCACTTACTAAACGCTAACATATTGCAAATTTAGCATCCCATTGCTAGGAGAAACAGAAATATTTTTTTGTAATATTAGTACACGTAAAACACACCAGAAGTTCACATAAAACTTTATGTTTCGCGAGGCTATTCGCAAGTGAATAATCAGAAAAATACACACTCTGTAAAACACCCAGAGTGATATTTCGGCAGCCGGCTGAAGTAAATCGTTCATATTGTGTCTGGTGGGTACCATAAATACGGATAAAATATAATAAAATACAATTAAAAGTCCGCTGAAGTCGCAAATGCACTTACTAAACGCTAACATATTGCAAATTCAGCATCCCATTGCTAGGAAAAACAGAAATATATTTTTTGTAATATTAGTACACGTAAAACACACCAGAAGTTCACATAAAACTTTATGTTTCACGAGGCTATTCGCAAGTGAATAATCAGAAAAATACACACTCTGTAAAACACCCAGAGTGATATTTCGCCAGCCGGCTGAAGTAAATCGATCATATTTTGTCTGGTGTGGTTACCATGAATACGGATAAAATATAATAAAATGCAATTAAAAGTCCGCTGAAGTCGCAAATGCACTTATTAACCGCTAGCTTATTGCAAATTCAGCATACCATTGCTAAGAGAAGCATAGAAATATTTCTTTTGTAATATTAGTACGCGTAAAACACACCAGAAGTTCACATAAAACTTTATGTTACGCGAGGCTATTCGTAAGTAAATAATCAGAAAAATACACACTCTGTAAAACACCCAGAGTGATATTTCGGCAGCCGGCTGAAGTAAATCGTTCATATTGTGTCTGGTGGGTACCATAAATACTGATAAAATATAATAAAATACAATTAAAAGTCCGCTGAAGTCGCAAATGCACTTACTAAACGTTAACATATTGCAAATGTAGCATCCCATTGCTAGGAGAAACAGAAATATTTTTTTTATAATATTAGTACACGTAAAACACACCAGAAATTCACATACCACTTTATGTTTCGCGAGGCTATTCGCAAGTAAATAATCAGAAAAATACACACTCTGTAAAACATCCAAAGTGGTATTTCGGCAGCCGGCTGAATTAAATCGTTCATATTGTCTCTGGTGGGTACCATAAATACGGATAAAATATAATAAAATACAATTAAAAGTCCGCTGAAGTCGCAAATGCACTTACTAAACGCTAACATATTGCAAATTTAGCATCCCATTGCTAGGAGAAACAGAAATATTTCTTTTGTAATATTAGTACACGTAAAACACACCAGAAGTTCACATAAAACTTTATTTTTAGCGAGGCTATTCGCAAGTGAAAAATCAGAAAAATACACACTCTGTAAAACATCCAAAGTGGTATTTCGGCAGCCGGCTGAATTAAATTGTTCATATTGTGTCTGGTGGGTATCATAAATACGGATAAAATGTAATAAAATACAATTAAAAGTCCGCGGAAGTCGCAAATGCACTTACTAAACGCTAACATATTGCAAATTTAGCATCCCATTGCTAGGAGAAACAGAAATATTTTTTTGTAATATTAGTACACGTAAAACACACCAGAAGTTCACATAAAACTTTATGTTTCGCGAGGCTATTCGCAAGTGAATAATCAGAAAAATACACACTCTGTAAAACACCCAGAGTGATATTTCGGCAGCCGGCTGAAGTAAATCGTTCATATTGTGTCTGGTGGGTACCATAAATACGGATAAAATATAATAAAATACAATTAAAAGTCCGCTGAAGTCGCAAATGCACTTACTAAACGCTAACATATTGCAAATTCAGCATCCCATTGCTAGGAAAAACAGAAATATATTTTTTGTAATATTAGTACACGTAAAACACACCAGAAGTTCACATAAAACTTTATGTTTCACGAGGCTATTCGCAAGTGAATAATCAGAAAAATACACACTCTGTAAAACACCCAGAGTGATATTTCGCCAGCCGGCTGAAGTAAATCGATCATATTTTGTCTGGTGTGGTTACCATGAATACGGATAAAATATAATAAAATGCAATTAAAAGTCCGCTGAAGTCGCAAATGCACTTATTAACCGCTAGCTTATTGCAAATTCAGCATACCATTGCTAAGAGAAGCATAGAAATATTTCTTTTGTAATATTAGTACACGTAAAACACACCAGAAGTTCACATAAAACTTTGTTTCGCGAGGCTATTCGCAAGTGAATAATCAGAAAAATACACACTCTGTAAAATATCCAGTGGTATTTCGGCAGCCGGCTTAATTAAATCGTTCATATTGTGTCTGGTGGGTACCATAAATACGGATAAAATATAATAAAATACAATTAAAAGTCCGCTGAAGTCGCAAATGCACTTACTAAACGCTAACATATTGCAAATTTAGCATCCCATTGCTAGGAGAAACAGAAATATTTCTTTTGTAATATTAGTACACGTAAAACACACCAGAAGTTCACATAAAACTTTATGTTTCGCGAGGCTATTCGCAAGTGAATAATCAAAAAAATACACACTCTGTAAAACATCCAAAGTGGTATTTCGGCAGCCGGCTGAATTAAATCGTTCATATTGTGTCTAGTGGGTACCATAAATACGAATAAAATATAATAATATACAATTAAAAGTCCGCGGAAGTCGCAAATGCACTTACTAAACGCTAACATATTGCAAATTCAGCATCCCATTGCTAGGAGAAACAGAAATATTTTTTTTGTAATATTAGTACACTAAAACCCACCAGAAGTTCACATAAAACTTTATGTTTCGCGAGGTTATTCGCAAGTGAATAATCAGAAAAATACACACTCTGTAAAACACCCAGAGTTATATTTCGGCAGCCGGCTGAAGTAAATCGTTCATATTGTGTCTGGTGGGTACCATAAATACGGATAAAATATAATAAAATACAATTAAAAGTCCGCTGAAGTCGCAAATGCACTTACTAAACGCTAACATATTGCAAATTCAGCATCCCATTGCTAGGAGAAACAAAAATATCTTTTTTGTAATATTAGTAAACGTAAAACACACCAGAAGTTCACATACAACTTTGTTTCGCGAGGCTATTCGCAAGTGAATAATCAGAAAAATACACACTCTGTAAAACACCCAGAGTGATATTTCGCCAGCCGGCTGAAGTAAATCGATCATATTTTGTCTGGTGTGGTTACCATGAATACGGATAAAATATAATAAAATTTAATTAAAAGTCCGCTGAAGTCGCAAATGCACTTACTAACCGCTAGCTTATTGCAAATTCAGCATACCATTGCTAAGAGAAGCATAGAAATATTCCTTTTGTAATACTATTACACGTAAAACACACCAAAAGTTCACATAAAACTTTATGTTTCGCGGGGCTATTCGCAAGTGAATAATCAGAAAAATACACACTCTGTAAAACACCCAGAGTTATATTTCGGCAGCCGGCTGAAGTAAATCGTTCATATTGTGTCTGGTGGGTACCATAAATACGGATAAAATATAATAAAATACAATTAAAAGTCCGCTGAAGTCGCAAATGCACTTACTAAACGCTAACATATTGCAAATTTAGCATCCCATTGCTAGGAGAAACAGAAATATTTCTTTTGTAATATTAGTACACGTAAAACACACCAGAAGTGCACATAAAACTTTATGTTTCGCGAGGCTATTCGCAAGTGAATAATCAGAAAAATACACACTCTGTAAAACACCCAGAGTGATATTTCGCCAGCCGGCTGAAGTAAATCGATCATATTTTGTCTGGTGTGGTTACCATGAATACGGATAAAATATAATAAAATTTAATTAAAAGTCCGCTGAAGTCGCAAATGCACTTACTAACCGCTAGCTTATTGCAAATTCAGCATACCATTGCTAAGAGAAGCATAGAAATATTCCTTTTGTAATACTATTACACGTAAAACACCAAAAGTTCACATAAAACTTTATGTTTTGCGGGGCTATTCGCAAGTGAATAATCAGAAAAATACACACTCTGTAAAACACCCAGAGTTATATTTCGGCAGCCGGCTGAAGTAAATCGTTCATATTGTGTCTGGTGGGTACCATAAATACGGATAAAATATAATAAAATACAATTAAAAGTCCGCTGAAGTCGCAAATGCACTTACTAAACGCTAACATATTGCAAATTTAGCATCCCATTGCTAGGAGAAACAGAAATATTTCTTTTGTAATATTAGTACACGTAAAACACACCAGAAGTGCACATAAAACTTTATGTTTCGCGAGGCTATTCGCAAGTGAATAATCAGAAAAATACACACTCTGTAAAACACCCAGAGTGATATTTCGCCAGCCGGCTGAAGTAAATCGATCATATTTTGTCTGGTGTGGTTACCATGAATACGGATAAAATATAATAAAATTTAATTAAAAGTCCGCTGAAGTCGCAAATGCACTTACTAACCGCTAGCTTATTGCAAATTCAGCATACCATTGCTAAGAGAAGCATAGAAATATTCCTTTTGTAATACTATTACACGTAAAACACACCAAAGTTCACATAAAACTTTATGTTTCGCGGGGCTATTCGCAAGTGAATAATCAGAAAAATACACACTCTGTAAAACACCCAGAGTTATATTTCGGCAGCCGGCTGAAGTAAATCGTTCATATTGTGTCTGGTGGGTACCATAAATACGGATAAAATATAATAATATACAATTAAAAGTCCGCGGAAGTCGCAAATGCACTTACTAAACGCTAACATATTGCAAATTCAGCATCCCATTGCTAGGAGAAACAGAAATATTTTTTTTGTAATATAAGTACACGTAAAACCCACCAGAAGTTCACATAAAACTTTATGTTTCGCGAGGTTATTCGCAAGTAAATAATCAGAAAAATACACACTCTGTAAAACACCCAGAGTTATATTTCGGCAGCCGGCTGAAGTAAATCGTTCATATTGTGTCTGGTGGGTACCATAAATACGGATAAAATATAATAAAATACAATTAAAAGTCCGCTGAAGTCGCAAATGCACTTACTAAACGCTAACATATTGCAAATTCAGCATCCCATTGCTAGGAGAAACAAAAATATCTTTTTTGTAATATTAGTACACGTAAAACACACCAGAAGTTCACATACAACTTTGTTTCGCGAGGCTATTCGCAAGTGAATAATCAGAAAAATACACACTCTGTAAAACACCAGAGTGATATTTCGCCAGCCGGCTGAAGTAAATCGATCATATTTTGTCTGGTGTGGTTACCATGAATACGGATAAAATATAATAAAATTTAATTAAAAGTCCGCTGAAGTCGCAAATGCACTTACTAAACGCTAACATATTGCAAGTTTAGCATCCCATTGCTAGGAGAAACAGAAATATTTCTTTTGTAATATTAGTACACGTAAAACACACCAGAAGTTCACATAAAACTTTATGTTTCGCGAGGCTATTCGCAAGTGAATAATCAGAAAAATACACACTCTGGAAAACATCCAAAGTGGTATTTCGGCAGCCGGCTGAATTAAATCGTTCATATTGTGTCTGGTGGGTACCATAAATACGGATAAAATATAATAATATACAATTAAAAGTCCGCGGAAGTCGCAAATGCACTTATTAAACGCTAACATATTGCAAATTCAGCATCTCATTGCTAGGAGAAACAGAAATATTTCTTTTGTAATATTAGTACACGTAAAACACACCAGAAGTTCACATAAAACTTTATGTTTCGCGAGGCTATTCGCAAGTGAATAATCAGAAAAATACACACTCTGTAAAACACCCAGAGTGACATTTCGCCAGCCGGCTGAAGTAAATCGTTCATATTTTGTCTGGTGTGGTTACCATGAATACGGATAAAATATAATAAAATGCAATTAAAAGTCCACTGAAGTCGCAAATGCACTTATTAACCGCTAGCTTATTGCAAATTCAGCATACCATTGCTAAGAGAAGCATAGAAATATTTCTTTTGTAATATTAGTACACGTAAAACACACCAGAAGTTCACATAAAACTTTGTGTTTCGCGAGGCTATTGGCAAGTGAATAATCAGAAAAATACACACTCTGTAAAACATCCAAAGTGGTATTTCGGCAGCCGGCTGAATTAAATCGTTCATATTGTGTCTGGTGGGTACTATAAATACGGATAAAATATAATAAATTACAATTAAAAGTCCGCTGAAGTCGCAAATGCACTTACTAAACGCTAACATATTGCAAATTCAGCATCCCATTGCTAGGAGAAACAAAAATATTTTTTTTGTAATATTAGTACACGTAAAACACACCAGAAGTTCACATAAAACTTTGTTTCGCGAGGCTATTCGCAAGTGAATAATCAGAAAAATACACACTCTGTAAAACATCCAAAGTGGTATTTCGGCAGCCGGCTGAATTAAATCGTTCATATTGTGTCTGGTGGGTACCATAAATACGGATAAAATATAATAAAATACAATTAAAAGTCCGCTGAAGTTGCAAATGCACTTACTAAACGCTAACATATTGCAAATTCAGCATCCCATTGCTAGGAGAAACAAAATTATCTTTTTTGTAATATTAGTACACGTAAAACACACCAGAAGTTCACATAAAACTTTGTTTCGCGAGGCTATTCGCAAGTGAATAATCAGAAAAATACACACTCTGTAAAACACCCAGAGTTATATTTCGGCAGCCGGCTGAAGTAAATCATTTATATTGTGTCTGGTGGGTACCATAAATACGGATAAAATATAATAAAATACAATTAAAAGTCCGCTGAAGTCGCAAATGCACTTACTAAACGCTCACATATTGCAAATTTAGCATCCCATTGCTAGGAGAAACAGAAATATTTCTTTTGTAATATTAGTACACGTAAAACACACCAGAAGTTCACATAAAACTTTATGTTTCGCGAGGCTATTCGCAAGTAAATAATCAGAAAAATACACACTCTGTAAAACACCCAGAGTTATATTTCGGCAGCCGGCTGAAGTAAATCGTTCATATTGTGTCTGGTGGGTACCATAAATAGGGATAAAATATAATAAAATACAATTAAAAGTCCGCTGAAGTCGCAAATGCACTTACTAAACGCTAACATATTGCAAATGCAGCATCCCATTGCTAGGAGAAACAGAAATATTTTTTTTGTAATATTAGTACACGTAAAACACACCAGAAGTTCACATAAAACTTTATGTTTCGCGAGGCTATTCGCAAGTGAATAATCAGAAAAATACACACTCTGTAAAACATCCAAAGTGGTATTTCGGCAGCCGGCTGAATTAAATCGTTCATATTGTGTCTGGTGGGTACCATAAATACGGATAAAATATAATAAAATACAATTAAAAGTCCGCTGAAGTCGCAAATGCACTTACTAAACGCTAACATATTGCAAATTTAGCATCCCATTGCTAGGAGAAACAGAACTATTTCTTTTGTAATATTAGTACACGTAAAACACACCAGAAGTTCACATAAAACTTTATGTTTCGCGAGGCTATTCGCAAGTGAATAATCAGAAAAATACACACTCTGTAACACACCCAGAGTGATATTTCGGCAGCCGGCTGAAGTAAATCGTTCATATTGTGTCTCGTGGGTACCATAAATACGGATAAAATATAATAAAATACAATTAAAAGTCCGCTGAAGTCGCAAATGCACTTACTAAACGCTAACATATTGCAAATTTAGCATCCCATTGCTAGGAGAAACAGAAATATTTCTTTTGTAATATTAGTACACGTAAAACACACCAGAAGTTCACATAAAACTTTATGTTTCGCGAGGCTATTCGCAAGTGAATAATCAGAAAAATACACACTCTGTAACACACCCAGAGTGATATTTCGGCAGCCGGCTGAAGTAAATCGTTCATATTGTGTCTCGTGGGTACCATAAATACGGATAAAATATAATAAAATACAATTAAAAGTCCGCTGAAGTCGCAAATGCACTTACTAAACGCTAACATATTGCAAATTTAGCATCCCATTGCTAGGAGAAACAGAAATATTTCTTTTGTAATATTAGTACACGTAAAACACACCAGAAGTTCACATAAAACTTTATTTTTCGCGAGGCTATTCGCAAGTGAAAAATCAGAAAAACACACACTCTGTAAAACATCCAAAGTGGTATTTCGGCAGCCGGCTGAATTAAATCGTACATATTGTGTCTGGTGGGTACCATAAATACGGATAAAATATAATAAAATACAATTAAAAGTCCGCTGAAGTCTCAAATGCACTTACTAAACGCTAACATATTGCAAATTCAGCTTCCCATTGCTAGGAGAAACAGAAATATTTCTTTTCTAATATTAGTACACGTTACACACACCAGAAATTCACATAAAACTTTATGTTTCGCGAGGCTATTCGCAAGTGATAAATCAGAAAAATACACACTCTGTAAAACATCCAAAGTGGTATTTCGGCAGCCGGCTGAATTAAATCGTTCATATTGTGTCTGGTGGGTACCATAAATACGGACAAAATATAATAAACTACAATTAAAAGTCCGCTGAAGTCGCAAATGCACTTACTAAACGCTAACATATTGAAAATTTAGCATCCCATTGCTAGGAGAAACAGAAATATTTCTTTTGTAATATTAGTACACGTAAAACACACCAGAAGTTCACATAAAACTTTATGTTTCGCGAGGCTATTCGCAAGTGAATAATCAGAAAAATACACACTCTGTAAAACATCCAAAGTGGTATTTCGGCAGCCGGCTGAATTAAATCGTTCATATTGTCTCTGATGGGTACCATAAATACGGATAAAATATAATAAAATACAATTAAAAGTCCGCTGAAGTCGCAAATGCACTTACTAAACGCTAACATATTGCAAATGTAGCATCCCATTGCTAGGAGAAACAGAAATATTTCTTTTGTAATATTAGTACACGTAAAACACACCAGAAGTTCACATAAAACTTTATGTTTCGCGAGGCTATTCGCAAGTGAATAATCAGAAAAATACACACTCTGTAAAACATCCAAAGTGGTATTTCGGCAGCCGGCTGAATTAAATCGTTCATATTGTCTCTGATGGGTACCATAAATACGGATAAAATATAATAAAATACAATTAAAAGTCCGCTGAAGTCGCAAATGCACATACTAAACGCTAACATATTACAAATTTAGCATCCCATTGCTAGGAGAAACAGAAATATTTCTTTTGTAATATTAGTACACGTAAAACACACCAGAAGTTCACATAAAACTTTATGTTTCGCGAGGCTATTCGCAAGTGAATAATCAGAAAAATACACACTCTGTAAAACATCCAAAGTGGTATTTCGGCAGCCGGCTGAATTAAATCGTTCATATTGTGTCTGGTGGGTACCATAAATACGGATAAAATATAATAAAATACAATTAAAAGTCCGCTGAAGTCGCAAATGCACTTACTAAACGCTAACATATTGCAAATTTAGCATCCCATTGCTAGGAGAAACAGAACTATTTCTTTTGTAATATTAGTACACGTAAAACACACCAGAAGTTCACATAAAACTTTATGTTTCGCGAGGCTATTCGCAAGTGAATAATCAGAAAAATACACACTCTGTAACACACCCAGAGTGATATTTCGGCAGCCGGCTGAAGTAAATCGTTCATATTGTGTCTCGTGGGTACCATAAATACGGATAAAATATAATAAAATACAATTAACAGTCCGCTGAAGTCGCAAATGCACTTACTAAACGCTAACATATTGCAAATTTAGCATCCCATTGCTAGGAGAAACAGAAATATTTCTTTTGTAATATTAGTACACGTAAAACACACCAGAAGTTCACATAAAACTTTATGTTTCGCGAGGCTATTCGCAAGTGAATAATCAGAAAAATACACACTCTGTAACACACCCAGAGTGATATTTCGGCAGCCGGCTGAAGTAAATCGTTCATATTGTGTCTCGTGGGTACCATAAATACGGATAAAATATAATAAAATACAATTAAAAGTCCGCTGAAGTCGCAAATGCACTTACTAAACGCTAACATATTGCAAATTTAGCATCCCATTGCTAGGAGAAACAGAAATATTTCTTTTGTAATATTAGTACACGTAAAACACACCAGAAGTTCACATAAAACTTTATGTTTCGCGAGGCTATTCGCAAGTGAATAATCAGAAAAATACACACTCTGTAAAACATCCAAAGTGGTATTTCGGCAGCCGGCTGAATTAAATCGTTCATATTGTCTCTGATGGGTACCATAAATACGGATAAAATATAATAAAATACAATTAAAAGTCCGCTGAAGTCGCAAATGCACTTACTAAACGCTAACATATTGCAAATTGAGCCTCCCATTGTTAGGAGAAACAGAAATATTTCTTTTGTAATATTAGTACACATAAAACACACCAGAAGTTCACATAAAACTTTATTTTTCGCGAGGCTATTCGCAAGTGAAAAATTAGAAAAACACACACTCTGTAAAACATCCAAAGTGGTATTTCGGCAGCCGGCTGAATTAAATCGTACATATTGTGTCTGGTGGGTACCATAAATACGGATAAAATATAATAAAATACAATTAAAAGTCCGCTGAAGTCTCAAATGCACTTACTAAACGCTAACATATTGCAAATTCAGCTTCCCATTGCTAGGAGAAACAGAAATATTTCTTTTCTAATATTAGTACACGTTACACACACCAGAAGTTCACATAAAACTTTATGTTTCGCGAGGCTATTCGCAAGTGATAAATCAGAAAAATACACACTCTGTAAAACTCCCAGAGTGATATTTCGGCAGCCGGCTGAATTAAATCGTTCATATTGTGTCTGGTGGGTACCATAAATACGGATAAAATATAATAAACTACAATTAAAAGTCCGCTGAAGTCGCAAATGCACTTACTAAACGCTAACATATTGCAAATTGAGCCTCCCATTGTTAGGAGAAACAGAAATATTTCTTTTGTAATATTAGTACACGTAAAACACACCAGAAGTTCACATAAAACTTTATTTTTCGCGAGGCTATTCGCAAGTGAAAAATCAGAAAAACACACACTCTGTAAAACATCCAAAGTGGTATTTCGGCAGCCGGCTGAATTAAATCGTACATATTGTGTCTGGTGGGTACCATAAATACGGATAAAATATAATAAAATACAATTAAAAGTCCGCTGAAGTCTCAAATACACCTACTAAACGCTAACATATTGCAAATTCAGCTTCCCATTGCTAGGAGAAACAGAAATATTTCTTTTCTAATATTAGTACACGTTACACACACCAGAAGTTCACATAAAACTTTATGTTTCGCGAGGCTATTCGCAAGTGATAAATCAGAAAAATACACACTCTGTAAAACATCCAAAGTGGTATTTCGGCAGCCGGCTGAATTAAATCGTTCATATTGTGTCTGGTGGGTACCATAAATACGGACAAAATATAATAAACTACAATTAAAAGTCCGCTGAAGTCGCTAATGCACTTACTAAACGCTAACATATTGAAAATTTAGCATCCCATTGCTAGGAGAAACAGAAATATTTCTTTTGTAATATTAGTACACGTAAAACACACCAGAAGTTCACATAAAACTTTATGTTTCGCGAGGCTATTCGCAAGTGAATAATCAGAAAAATACACACTCTGTAAAACATCCAAAGTGGTATTTCGGCAGCCGGCTGAATTAAATCGTTCATATTGTCTCTGATGGGTACCATAAATACGGATAAAATATAATAAAATACAATTAAAAGTCCGCTGAAGTCGCAAATGCACTTACTAAACGCTAACATATTGCTAATTTAGCATCCCATTGCTAGGAGAAAGAGAAATATTTCTTTTGTAATATTAGTACACGTAAAACACACCAGAAGTTCACATAAAACTTTATGTTACGCGAGGCTATTCGCAAGTGAATAATCAGAAAAATACACACTCTGTAAAGCATCCAAAGTGGTATTTCGGCAGCCGGCTGAATTAAATCGTTCATATTGTCTCTGATGGGTACCATAAATACGGATAAAATATAATAAAATACAATTAAAAGTCCGCTGAAGTCGCAAATGCACTTACTAAACGCTAACATATTGCAAATTAAGCATCCCATTGTTAGGAGAAACAGAAATATTTCTTTTGTAATATTAGTACACGTAAAACACACCAGAAGTTCACGTAAAACTTTATTTTTCGCGAGGCTATTCGCAAGTGAAAAATCAGAAAAATACACACTCTGTAAAACATCCAAAGTGGTATTTCGGCAGCCGGCTGAATTAAATCGTACATATTGTGTCTGGTGGGTACCATAAATACGGATAAAATATAATAAAATACAATTAAAAGTCCGCTGAAGTCGCAAATGCACTTACTAAACGCTAACATATTGCAAATTTAGCATCCCATTGCTAGGAGAAACATAAATATTTCTTTTGTAATATTAGTACACGTAAAACACACCAGAAATTCACATAAAACTTTATGTTTCGCGAGGCTATTCGCAAGTGAAAAATCAGAAAAATACACACTCTGTAAAACACCCAGAGTGATATTTCGGCAGCCGGCTGAAGTAAATCGTTCATATTGTGTCTGGTGGGTATCATAAATACGGATAAAATATAATAAAATACAATTAAAAGTCCGCTGAAGTCGCAAATGCACTTACTAAACGCTAACATATTGCAAATTTAGCATCCCATTGCTAGGAGAAACAGAAATATTTCTTTTGTAATATTAGTACACGTAAAACACACCAGAAGTTCACATAAAACTTTATGTTTCGCGAGGCTATTCGCAAGTGAATAATCAGAAAAATACACACTCTGTAAAACATCCAAAGTGGTATTTCGGCAGCCGGCTGAATTAAATCGTTCATATTGTGTCAGGTGGGTACCATAAATACGGATAAAATATAATAAAATACAATTAAAAGTCCGCTGAAGTCGCAAATGCACTTACTAAACGCTAACATATTGCAAATTTAGCATCCCATTGCTAGGAGAAACAGAAATATTTCTTTTGTAATATTAGTACACGTAAAACACACCAGAAGTTCACATAAAACTTTATGTTTCGCGAGGCTATTCGCAAGTGAATAATCAGAAAAATACACACTCTGTAAAATATCCAAAGTGGTATTTCGGCAGCCGGCTGAAGTAAATCGTTCATATTGTGTCTGGTGGGTATCATAAATACGGATAAAATATAATAAAATACAATTAAAAGTCCGCTGAAGTCGCAAATGCACATACTAAACGCTAACATATTGCAAATTTAGCATCCCATTGCTAGGAGAAACAGAAATATTTCTTTTGTAATATTAGTACACGTAAAACACACCAGAAGTTCACATAAAACTTTATGTTTCGCGAGGCTATTCGCAAGTGAATAATCAGAAAAATACACACTCTGTAAAACATCCAAAGTGGTATTTCGGCAGCCGGCTGAATTAAATCGTTCATATTGTGTCTGGTGGGTACCATAAATACGGATAAAATATAATAAAATACAATTAAAAGTCCGCTGAAGTCGCAAATGCACTTACTAAACGCTAACATATTGCAAATTTAGCATCCCATTGCTAGGAGAAACAGAACTATTTCTTTTGTAATATTAGTACACGTAAAACACACCAGAAGTTCACATAAAACTTTATGTTTCGCGAGGCTATTCGCAAGTGAATAATCAGAAAAATACACACTCTGTAACACACCCAGAGTGATATTTCGGCAGCCGGCTGAAGTAAATCGTTCATATTGTGTCTCGTGGGTACCATAAATACGGATAAAATATAATAAAATACAATTAACAGTCCGCTGAAGTCGCAAATGCACTTACTAAACGCTAACATATTGCAAATTTAGCATCCCATTGCTAGGAGAAACAGAAATATTTCTTTTGTAATATTAGTACACGTTACACACACCAGAAGTTCACATAAAACTTTATGTTTCGCGAGGCTATTCGCAAGTGATAAATCAGAAAAATACACACTCTGTAAAACTCCCAGAGTGATATTTCGGCAGCCGGCTGAATTAAATCGTTCATATTGTGTCTGGTGGGTACCATAAATACGGATAAAATATAATAAAATACAATTAAAAGTCCGCTGAAGTCTCAAATGCACTTACTAAACGCTAACATATTGCAAATTCAGCTTCCCATTGCTAGGAGAAACAGAAATATTTCTTTTCTAATATTAGTACACGTTACACACACCAGAAGTTCACATAAAACTTTATGTTTCGCGAGGCTATTCGCAAGTGATAAATCAGAAAAATACACACTCTGTAAAACATCCAAAGTGGTATTTCGGCAGCCGGCTGAATTAAATCGTACATATTGTGTCTGGTGGGTACCATAAATACGGATAAAATATAATAAAATACAATTAAAAGTCCGCTGAAGTCTCAAATGCACCTACTAAACGCTAACATATTGCAAATTCAGCTTCCCATTGCTAGGAGAAACAGAAATATTTCTTTTCTAATATTAGTACACGTTACACACACCAGAAGTTCACATAAAACTTTATGTTTCGCGAGGCTATTCGCAAGTGATAAATCAGAAAAATACACACTCTGTAAAACTCCCAGAGTGATATTTCGGCAGCCGGCTGAATTAAATCGTCCATATTGTGTCTGGTGGGTACCATAAATACGGATAAAATATAATAAACTACAATTAAAAGTCCGCTGAAGTCGCAAATGCACTTACTAAAAGCTAACATATTGCAAATTGAGCCTCCCATTGTTAGGAGAAACAGAAATATTTCTTTTGTAATATTAGTACACGTAAAACACACCAGAAGTTCACATAAAACTTTATTTTTCGCGAGGCTATTCGCAAGTGAAAAATCAGAAAAACACACACTCTGTAAAACATCCAAAGTGGTATTTCGGCAGCCGGCTGAATTAAATCGTACATATTGTGTCTGGTGGGTACCATAAATACGGATAAAATATAATAAAATACAATTAAAAGTCCGCTGAAGTCTCAAATGCACCTACTAAACGCTAACATATTGCAAATTCAGCTTCCCATTGCTAGGAGAAACAGAAATATTTCTTTTCTAATATTAGTACACGTTACACACACCAGAAGTTCACATAAAACTTTATGTTTCGCGAGGCTATTCGCAAGTGATAAATCAGAAAAATACACACTCTGTAAAACATCCAAAGTGGTATTTCGGCAGCCGGCTGAATTAAATCGTTCATATTGTCTCTGATGGGTACCATAAATACGGATAAAATATAATAAAATACAATTAAAAGTCCGCTGAAGTCTCAAATGCACCTACTAAACGCTAACATATTGCAAATTTAGCATCCCATTGCTAGGAGAAACAGAAATATTTCTTTTGTAATATTAGTACACGTAAAACACACCAGAAGTTCACATAAAACTTTATGTTACGCGAGGCTATTCGCAAGTGAATAATCAGAAAAATACACACTCTGTAAAGCATCCAAAGTGGTATTTCGGCAGCCGGCTGAATTAAATCGTTCATATTGTCTCTGATAGGTACCATAAATACGGATAAAATATAATAAAATACAATTAAAAGTCCGCTGAAGTCGCAAATGCACTTACTAAACGCTAACATATTGCAAATTAAGCATCCCATTGTTAGGAGAAACAGAAATATTTCTTTTGTAATATTAGTACACGTAAAACACACCAGAAGTTCACGTAAAACTTTATTTTTCGCGAGGCTATTCGCAAGTGAAAAATCAGAAAAATACACACTCTGTAAAACATCCAAAGTGGTATTTCGGCAGCCGGCTGAATTAAATCGTACATATTGTGTCTGGTGGGTACCATAAATACGGATAAAATATAATAAAATACAATTAAAAGTCCGCTGAAGTCGCAAATGCACTTACTAAACGCTAACATATGGCAAATTTAGCATCCCATTGCTAGGAGAAACATAAATATTTCTTTTGTAATATTAGTACACGTAAAACACACCAGAAATTCACATAAAACTTTATGTTTCGCGAGGCTATTCGCAAGTGAAAAATCAGAAAAATACACACTCTGTAAAACACCCAGAGTGATATTTCGGCAGCCGGCTGAAGTAAATCGTTCATATTGTGTCTGGTGGGTATCATAAATACGGATAAAATATAATAAAATACAATTAAAAGTCCGCTGAAGTCGCAAATGCACTTACTAAACGCTAACATATTGCAAATTTAGCATCCCATTGCTAGGAGAAACAGAAATATTTCTTTTGTAATATTAGTACACGTAAAACACACCAGAAGTTCACATAAAACTTTATGTTTCGCGAGGCTATTCGCAAGTGAATAATCAGAAAAATACACACTCTGTAAAACATCCAAAGTGGTATTTCGGCAGCCGGCTGAATTAAATCGTTCATATTGTGTCAGGTGGGTACCATAAATACGGATAAAATATAATAAAATACAATTAAAAGTCCGCTGAAGTCGCAAATGCACTTACTAAACGCTAACATATTGCAAATTTAGCATCCCATTGCTAGGAGAAACAGAAATATTTCTTTTGTAATATTAGTACACGTAAAACACACCAGAAGTTCACATAAAACTTTATGTTTCGCGAGGCTATTCGCAAGTGAATAATCAGAAAAATACACACTCTGTAAAACATCCAAAGTGGTATTTCGGCAGCCGGCTGAATTAAATCGTTCATATTGTCTCTGATGGGTACCATAAATACGGATAAAATATAATAAAATACAATTAAAAGTCCGCTGAAGTCGCAAATGCACTTACTAAACGCTAACATATTGCAAATTAAGCATCCCATTGTTAGGAGAAACAGAAATATTTCTTTTGTAATATTAGTACACGTAAAACACACCAGAAGTTCACGTAAAACTTTATTTTTCGCGAGGCTATTCGCAAGTGAAAAATCAGAAAAATACACACTCTGTAAAACACCCAGAGTGATATTTCGGCAGCCGGCTGAAGTAAATCGTTCATATTGTGTCTGGTGGGTATCATAAATACGGATAAAATATAATAAAATACAATTAAAAGTCCGCTGAAGTCGCAAATGCACTTACTAAACGCTAACATATTGCAAATTTAGCATCCCATTGCTAGGAGAAACAGAAATATTACTTTTGTAATATTAGTACACGTAAAACACACCAGAAGTTCACATAAAACTTTATGTTTCGCGAGGCTATTCGCAAGTGAATAATCAGAAAAATACACACTCTGTAAAACATCCAAAGTGGTATTTCGGCAGCCGGCTGAATTAAATCGTTCATATTGTGTCTGGTGGGTACCATAAATACGGATAAAATGTAATAAAATACAATTAAAAGTCCGCTGAAGTCGCAAATGCACTTACTGAACGCTAACATATTGCAAATTTAGCATCCCATTGCTAGGAGAAACAGAAATATTTCTTTTGTAATATTAGTACACGTAAAACACACCAGAAGTTCACATAAAACTTTATGTTTCGCGAGGATATTCGCAAGTGAATAATCACAAAAATACACACTCTGTAACACACCCAGAGTGATATTTCGGCAGCCGGCTGAAGTAAATCGCTCATATTGTGTCTCGTGGGTACCATAAATACGGATAAAATATAATAAAATACAATTAAAAGTCCGCTGAAGTCGCAAATGCACTTACTAAACGCTAACATATTGCAAATTTAGCAATCCCATTGCTAGGAGAAACAGAACTATTTCTTTTGTAATATTAGTACACGTAAAACACACCAGAAGTTCACATAAAACTTTATGTTTCGCGAGGCTATTCGCAAGTGAATAATCAGAAAAATACACACTCTGTAACACACCCAGAGTGATATTTCGGCAGCCGGCTGAAGTAAATCGTTCATATTGTGTCTCGTGGGTACCATAAATACGGATAAAATATAATAAAATACAATTAAAAGTCCGCTGAAGTCGAAAATGCACTTACTAAACGCTAACATATTGCAAATTTAGCATCCCATTGCTAGGAGAAACAGAAATATTTCTTTTGTAATATTAGTACACGTAAAACACACCAGAAGTTCACATAAAACTTTATGTTTCGCGAGGCTATTCGCAAGTGAATAATCAGAAAAATACACACTCTGTAAAACATCCAAAGTGGTATTTCGGCAGCCGGCTGAATTAAATCGTTCATATTGTCTCTGATGGGTACCATAAATACGGATAAAATATAATAAAATACAATTAAAAGTCCGCTGAAGTCGCAAATGCACTTACTAAACGCTAACATATTGCAAATTGAGTCTCCCATTGTTAGGAGAAACAGAAATATTTCTTTTGTAATATTAGTACACGTAAAACACACCAGAAGTTCACATAAAACTTTATTTTTCGCGAGGCTATTCGCAAGTGAAAAATCAGAAAAACACACACTCTGTAAAACATCCAAAGTGGTATTTCGGCAGCCGACTGAATTAAATCGTACATATTGTGTCTGGTGGGTACCATAAATACGGATAAATGATAATAAAATACAATTAAAAGTCCGCTGAAGTCTCAAATGCACTTACTAAACGCTAACATATTGCAAATTCAGCTTCCCATTGCTAGGAGAAACAGAAATACTTCTTTTCTAATATTAGTACACGTTACACACACCAGAATTTCACATAAAACTTTATGTTTCGCGAGGCTATTCGCAAGTGATAAATCAGAAAAATACACACTCTGTAAAACACCCAGAGTGATATTTCGGCAGCCGGCTGAATTAAATCGTTCATATTGTGTCTGGTGGGTACCATAAATACGGATAAAATATAATAAACTACAATTAAAAGTCCGCTGAAGTCGCAAATGCACTTACTAAACGCTAACATATTGCAAATTTAGCATCCCATTGTTAGGAGAAACAGAAATATTTCTTTTGTAATATTAGTACACGTAAAACACACCAGAAGTTCACATAAAACTTTATTTTTCGCGAGGCTATTCGCAAGTGAAAAATCAGAAAAACACACACTCTGTAAAACATCCAAAGTGGTATTTCGGCAGCCGGCTGAATTAAATCGTACATATTGTCTCTGATGGGTACCATAAATACGGATAAAATATAATAAAATACAATTAAAAGTCCGCTGAAGTCGCAAATGCACTTACTAAACGCTAACATATTGCAAATTTAGCATCCCATTGCTAGGAGAAACAGAAATATTTCTTTTGTAATATTAGTACACGTAAAACACACCAGAAGTTCACATAAAACTTTATGTTTCGCGAGGCTATTCGCAAGTGAATAATCAGAAAAATACACACTCTGTAAAACATCCAAAGTGGTATTTCGGCAGCGGGCTGAATTAAATCGTACATATTGTGTCTGGTGGGTACCATAAATACGGATAAAATATAATAAAATACAATTAAAAGTCCGCTGAAGTCGCAAATGCACTTACTAAACGCTAACATATTGCAAATTTAGCATCCCATTGCTAGGAGAAACATAAATATTTCTTTTGTAATATTAGTACACGTAAAACACACCAGAAATTTACATAAAACTTTATGTTTCGCGAGGCTATTCGCAAGTGAAAAATCAGAAAAATACACACTCTGTAAAACATCCAAAGTGGTATTTCGGCAGCCGGCTGAATTAAATCGTACATATTGTCTCTGATGGGTACCATAAATACGGATAAAATATAATAAAATACAATTAAAAGTCCGCTGAAGTCGCAAATGCACTTACTAAACGCTAACATATTGCAAATTTAGCATCCCATTGTTAGGAGAAACAGAAATATTTCTTTTGTAATATTAGTACACGTAAAACACACCAGAAGTTCACGTAAAACTTTATTTTTCGCGAGGCTATTCGCAAGTGAAAAATCAGAAAAATACACACTCTGTAAAACATCCAAAGTGGTATTTCGGCAGCCGGCTGAATTAAATCGTACATATTGTGTCTGGTGGGTGCCATAAATACGGATAAAATATAATAAAATACAACTAAAAGTCCGCTGAAGTCGCAAATGCACTTACTAAACGCTAACATATTGCAAATTTAGCATCCCATTGCTAGGAGAAACATAAATATTTCTTTTGTAATATTAGTACACGTAAAACACACCAGAAATTCACATAAAACTTTATGTTTCGCGAGGCTATTCGCAAGTGAAAAATCAGAAAAATACACACTCTGTAAAACACCCAGAGTGATATTTCGGCAGCCGGCTGAAGTAAATCGTTCATATTGTGTCTGGTGGGTATCATAAATACGGATAAAATATAATAAAATACAATTAAAAGTCCGCTGAAGTCGCAAATGCACTTACTAAACGCTAACATATTGCAAATTTAGCATCCCATTGCTAGGAGAAACAGAAATATTTCTTTTGTAATATTAGTACACGTAAAACACACCAGAAGTTCACATAAAACTTTATGTTTCGCGAGGCTATTCGCAAGTGAATAATCAGAAAAATACACACTCTGTAAAACATCCAAAGTGGTATTTCGGCAGCCGGCTGAATTAAATCGTTCATATTGTGTCTGGTGGGTACCATAAATACGGATAAAATATAATAAAATACAGTTAAAAGTCCGCTGAAGTCGCAAATGCACTTACTAAACGCTAACATATTGCAAATTTAGCATCCCATTGCTAGGAGAAACAGAACTATTTCTTTTGTAATATTAGTACACGTAAAACACACCAGAAGTTCACATAAAACTTTATGTTTCGCGAGGCTATTCGCAAGTGAATAATCAGAAAAATACACACTCTGTAACACACCCAGAGTGATATTTCGGCAGCCGGCTGAAGTAAATCGTTCATATTGTGTCTGGTGGGTACCATAAATACGGATAAAATATAATAAAATACAATTAAAAGTCCGCTGAAGTCGCAAATGCACTTACTAAACGCTAACATATTGCAAATTTAGCATCCCATTGCTAGGAGAAACAGAAATATTTTTTTTGTAATATTAGTACACGTAAAACACACCAGAAGTTCACATAAAACTTTATGTTTCGCGAGGCTATTCGCAAGTGAATAATCAGAAAAATACACACTCTGTAACACACCCAGAGTGATATTTCGGCAGCCGGCTGAAGTAAATCGTTCATATTGTGTCTCGTGGGTACCATAAATACGGATAAAATATAATAAAATACAATTAAAAGTCCGCTGAAGTCGCAAATGCACTTACTAAACGCTAACATATTGCAAATTTAGCATCCCATTGCTAGGAGAAACAGAAATATTTCTTTTGTAATATTAGTACACGTAAAACACACCAGAAGTTCACATAAAACTTTATGTTTCGCGAGGCTATTCGCAAGTGAATAATCAGAAAAATACACACTCTGTAAAACATCCAAAGTGGTATTTCGGCAGCCGGCTGAATTAAATCGTTCATATTGTCTCTGATGGGTACCATAATTACGGATAAAATATAATAAAATACAATTAAAAGTCCGCTGAAGTCGCAAATGCACTTACTAAACGCTAACATATTGCAAATTGAGTCTCCCATTG
This sequence comes from Agriotes lineatus, assembly GCA_940337035.1. Taxonomy (NCBI): domain Eukaryota; kingdom Metazoa; phylum Arthropoda; class Insecta; order Coleoptera; family Elateridae; genus Agriotes; species Agriotes lineatus. The sequence goes on along the minus strand of CALNHX010001808.1, from coordinate 102,723 downwards.
TTAGGAGAAACAGAAATATTTCTTTTGTAATATTAGTACACGTAAAACACACCAGAAGTTCACATAAAACTTTATGTTTCGCGAGGCTATTCGCAAGTGATAAATCAGAAAAATACACACTCTGTAAAACACCCAGAGTGATATTTCGGCAGCCGGCTGAATTAAATCGTTCATATTGTGTCTGGTGGGTACCATAAATACGGATAAAATATAATAAACTACAATTAAAAGTCCGCTGAAGTCGCAAATGCACTCACTAAACGCTAACATATTGCAAATTTAGCATCCCATTGTTAGGAGAAACAGAAATATTTCTTTTGTAATATTAGTACACGTAAAACACACCAGAAGTTCACATAAAACTTTATTTTTCGCGAGGCTATTCGCAAGTGAAAAATCAGAAAAACACACACTCTGTAAAACATCCAAAGTGGTATTTCGGCAGCCGGCTGAATTAAATCGTACATATTGTGTCTGGTGGGTACCATAAATACGGATAAAATATAATAAAATACAATTAAAAGTCCGCTGAAGTCTCAAATGCACTTACTAAACGCTAACATATTGCAAATTCAGCTTCCCATTGCTAGGAGAAACAGAAATATTTCTTTTCTAATATTAGTACACGTTACACACACCAGAAGTTCACATAAAACTTTATGTTTCGCGAGGCTATTCGCAAGTGATAAATCAGAAAAATACACACTCTGTAAAACACCCAGAGTGGTATTTCGGCAGCCGGCTGAATTAAATCGTTCATATTGTGTCTGGTGGGTACCATAAATACGGATAAAATATAATAAACTACAATTAAAAGTCCGCTGAAGTCGCAAATGCACTTACTAAACGCTAACATATTGCAAATTGAGCCTCCCATTGTTAGGAGAAACAGAAATATTTCTTTTGTAATATTAGTACACGTAAAACACACCAGAAGTTCACATAAAACTTTATTTTTCGCGAGGCTATTCGCAAGTGAAAAACCAGAAAAACACACACTCTGTAAAACATCCAAAGTGGTATTTCGGCAGCCGGCTGAATTAAATCGTACATATTGTGTCTGGTGGGTACCATAAATACGGATAAAATATAATAAAATACAATTAAAAGTCCGCTGAAGTCTCAAATGCACTTACTAAACGCTAACATATTGCAAATTCAGCTTCCCATTGCTAGGAGAAACAGAAATATTTCTAATTCATTTTCTTATATGGGTATTTCGCCACTCTGCAAATTAAAATATTAAATAACGAAAATATTAACAACGAACGTTTCGAGGGACAATCTGCCCTCGTTATCAACGAATAACAATTAAAACTAACAAGAACTTATCTTTTTTTCACTGGAAGAAAAAACAACCAACCTCCAATGAATTTTCTGACATTGACGTTTGTTGATATCTGTACCTACTTGATCTCATCTTTAAGAATCGATAGCCAACTATTGTCTAAAAATATTGAGAAAGACGACACGCATTTTTCTTCGTTAAGTAAAATGTATGCCGTTTCCTTAATTTTTCGCCTTGTTGACATCGATTCTTTAGACAAGATCTTTGTGTTGTCCCATTGTATTTTATGGTTTTCATCCCAAGCATGTTCTGCCAGCTTAGACTTATTGAATTGATACGTTTTCAACATATTTTTATGTTCTTTAACTCTTACTGCTAAAGGCCTGGATGTTTCACCGATATAATATTTCCCGCATTCACAGGGAATACTATATATACAATTCCTTGAATGCTGTTCTTCGTTGAACGGTTTAGTTTTTGTAAGAACTGACCGTAAAGTATTCATCGTTTTGAATACCGTCCTAACATTGAATCTATTTCCAATTCGTCTAATTTTGTCAGATATGCCTGGAATATATGGTATAGTAAGAGTATTATATTTTTGAGTGTCATTCCTTTGTATGTGTGTGGCATTGCTTCGTGTATTGAAAATGTTCCGAACAAGAGTCTCTGGATAGCCATTATCTTGTAAAACATTAATAATAAATTCTTTCTCTTTTTTGAAAATTGTATCATTAGAGCAAACAACTTTGGCTCTGTCGTAAAGACTTTTTACAACGCCTGTCTTTATGTTTTTGTGATGGTTAGAATTAAAATGTAAGTACCTATTAGTATTGGTTTTCTTACGGTATACTGATGTTTCAAAAGTATTTATTGTGCGTGTGATTAGTGTATCAAGAAAGGGTAACTGATTGTTTTGCTCTGTTTCTAATGTGAATTTGATGGAGGTTTCTTTACTGTTAATATGTTCAAGAAATTTGTCCACCTCATCTATATCATGAGGCCAAATTGCAAAAACATCATCGACATATCTCCACCAAACTACTGGTTTGTTGGTGTACGTGTAGACATGTTGTTGTTCAAAGTCTTCCATAAAAATGTTACTAACAATGGGAGATAAAGGTGAACCCATTGCCATCCCGAAATCTTGTTGGTAAAATTCATTGTTTAGTTGAAAGTATGTCGTTTTAATGCATAGTGTTAAGAGTTCCATAATGGTACCAACGTTTAATGTTGTTCGTGTATGTAATGTGTTATCGTTTTGTAGCTTATGTTTAATGATGTTGAGTGTTTTGTCTACTGGAACATTAGTGAAGAGACTAACTACATCGAAACTAACCATTAAGTGTTGTGTGTTTATGTTTGCTTCTTTAAGTTTTTCAAGGAAATGGGGCGTGTTTTTTATATACGTGTCTGTATTTCCTGATATAGGAGTCAGTATCTTAAGTAAATATTTAGCTAAACTGTGACAAGGAAAACCTATAGAACTAACTATTGGCCTAAGTGGTACATTTGGTTTGTGTATCTTTGGTAATCCATAAAAATGTGGTGGTTTACTGTAGTGTGGTGTTAGCGTACGTCTTACAAAATCTGTAAATTGTTCTCTGTGTTTGTAAAGTGTTCTGTATATTTTTGTTTCTATTGTATGTGTTGGATCTTTATTTAGTTTAGTGTATTGTCCCTCACTAATTAGTGTTAAAAGTTTTTCGTTGTATGTGGTTGTGTCAAGTACTACTGTGGCGTTGCCTTTGTCTGCAGGTAGAATTTTAATTGTGTTATCGGTTTTTAGTGTGTGTAGTGAATGTTTTTCTTGTTTGGATATATTTTGTCTGATTGTGTAAGGTCGTTCTAGTATGATTTTGTTTCTAATTCTGTATTCCTGTCTAATGTCTTCTGGAAGTTTTTGACAAGTCTCTTCTATAGCTGTAACTAAATCAAGTTTATTAATTCGTTTTGGCGCCACTGCGTAGTTGAGCCCTTTGCCAAGAACTAATTTGTCAGTGGCGTTTAGTTCTTTAGAAGACAGATTAACTACAGTTTTATTTAAAAAAGTGTCACTGTTCTTTAGTGTATTTAGTTCAATTGTGTGTTTTTCTTGTATGAGGTGTTGGTACTTTTTTAAATGTGTACGTTTTTGCTCTGTGTGTGTTTTGTTGTAGGTATTACTAATAGAGTTGTACATACGATTGAAATCGTCTTCCCGTACATCCCTTTGCATAACCTGTTCCAGTTTGTTTATGTCAGAAAATAGTATCACTTTGTTATGTCTGTGAAACTGTATTCTGTCTCTAACTAGAGCTTCACTAGCTCTTTTCATGATATTACTAGAACGAGCACTTACATAAGGTGCTTTGAGTCTAAACCCTTTTGGAATAATACAGCTATTTCTACAACGACATAGGAAAGTTATACTATTTTCAGAGTGTGCCAGCTTCTTGTAAAGTGTTTCCCAACTTCGGAAGTTACTAGTTATATTAGGCCCATACCTTTGATTAAGATAATCTCTGAAACTTCTTTGTGGCGTGAATTCATAATTCATTTTCTTATATGGGTATTTCGCCACTCTGCAAATTAAAATATTAAATAACGAAAATATTAACAACGAACGTTTCGAGGGACAATCTGCCCTCGTTATCAACGAATAACAATTAAAACTAACAAGAACTTATCTTTTTTTCACTGGAAGAAAAAACAACCAACCTCCAATGAATTTTCTGACATTGACGTTTGTTGATATCTGTACCTACTTGATCTCATCTTTAAGAATCGATAGCCAACTATTGTCTAAAAATATTGAGAAAGACGACACGCATTTTTCTTCGTTAAGTAAAATGTATGCCGTTTCCTTAATTTTTCGCCTTGTTGACATCGATTCTTTAGACAAGATCTTTGTGTTGTCCCATTGTATTTTATGGTTTTCATCCCAAGCATGTTCTGCCAGCTTAGACTTATTGAATTTATACGTTTTCAACATATTTTTATGTTCTTTAACTCTTACTGCTAAAGGCCTGGATGTTTCACCGATATAATATTTCCCGCATTCACAGGGAATACTATATATACAATTCCTTGAATGCTGTTCTTCGTTGAACGGTTTAGTTTTTGTAAGAACTGACCGTAAAGTATTCATCGTTTTGAATACCGTCCTAACATTGAATCTATTTCCAATTCGTCTAATTTTGTCAGATATGCCTGGAATATATGGTATAGTAAGAGTATTATATTTTTGAGTGTCATTCCTTTGTATGTGTGTGGCATTGCTTCGTGTATTGAAAATGTTCCGAACAAGAGTCTCTGGATAGCCATTATCTTGTAAAACATTAATAATAAATTCTTTCTCTTTTTTGAAAATTGTATCATTAGAGCAAACAACTTTGGCTCTGTCGTAAAGACTTTTTACAACGCCTGTCTTTATGTTTTTGTGATGGTTAGAATTAAAATGTAAGTACCTATTAGTATTGGTTTTCTTACGGTATACTGATGTTTCAAAAGTATTTATTGTGCGTGTGATTAGTGTATCAAGAAAGGGTAACTGATTGTTTTGCTCTGTTTCTAATGTGAATTTGATGGAGGTTTCTTTACTGTTAATATGTTCAAGAAATTTGTCCACCTCATCTATATCATGAGGCCAAATTGCAAAAACATCATCGACATATCTCCACCAAACTACTGGTTTGTTGGTGTACGTGTAGACATGTTGTTGTTCAAAGTCTTCCATAAAAATGTTACTAACAATGGGAGATAAAGGTGAACCCATTGCCATCCCGAAATCTTGTTGGTAAAATTCATTGTTTAGTTGAAAGTATGTCGTTTTAATGCATAGTGTTAAGAGTTCCATAATGGTACCAACGTTTAATGTTGTTCGTGTATGTAATGTGTTATCGTTTTGTAGCTTATGTTTAATGATGTTGAGTGTTTTGTCTACTGGAACATTAGTGAAGAGACTAACTACATCGAAACTAACCATTAAGTGTTGTGTGTTTATGTTTGCTTCTTTAAGTTTTTCAAGGAAATGGGGCGTGTTCTTTATATACGTGTCTGTATTTCCTGATATAGGAGTCAGTATCTTAAGTAAATATTTAGCTAAACTGTGACAAGGAGAACCTATAGAACTAACTATTGGCCTAAGTGGTACATTTGGTTTGTGTATCTTTGGTAATCCATAAAAATGTGGTGGTTTACTGTAGTGTGGTGTTAGCGTACGTCTTACAAAATCTGTAAATTGTTCTCTGTGTTTGTAAAGTGTTCTGTATATTTTTGTTTCTATTGTATGTGTTGGATCTTTATTTAGTTTAGTGTATTGTCCCTCACTAATTAGTGTTAAAAGTTTTTCGTTGTATGTGGTTGTGTCAAGTACTACTGTGGCGTTGCCTTTGTCTGCAGGTAGAATTTTAATTGTGTTATCGGTTTTTAGTGTGTGTAGTGAATGTTTTTCTTGTTTGGATATATTTTGTCTGATTGTGTAAGGTCGTTCTAGTATGATTTTGTTTCTAATTCTGTATTCCTGTCTAATGTCTTCTGGAAGTTTTTGACAAGTCTCTTCTATAGCTGTAACTAAATCAAGTTTATTAATTCGTTTTGGCGCCACTGCGTAGTTGAGCCCTTTGCCAAGAACTAATTTGTCAGTGGCGTTTAGTTCTTTAGAAGACAGATTAACTACAGTTTTATTTAAAAAAGTGTCACTGTTCTTTAGTGTATTTAGTTCAATTGTGTGTTTTTCTTGTATGAGGTGTTGGTACTTTTTTAAATGTGTACGTTTTTGCTCTGTGTGTGTTTTGTTGTAGGTATTACTAATAGAGTTGTACATACGATTGAAATCGTCTTCCCGTACATCCCTTTGCATAACCTGTTCCAGTTTGTTTATGTCAGAAAATAGTATCACTTTGTTATGTCTGTGAAACTGTATTCTGTCTCTAACTAGAGCTTCACTAGCTCTTTTCATGATATTACTAGAACGAGCACTTACATAAGGTGCTTTGAGTCTAAACCCTTTTGGAATAATACAGCTATTTCTACAACGACATAGGAAAGTTATACTATTTTCAGAGTGTGCCAGCTTCTTGTAAAGTGTTTCCCAACTTCGGAAGTTACTAGTTATATTAGGCCCATACCTTTGATTAAGATAATCTCTGAAACTTCTTTGTGGCGTGAATTCATAATTCATTTTCTTATATGGGTATTTCGCCACTCTGCAAATTAAAATATTAAATAACGAAAATATTAACAACGAACGTTTCGAGGGACAATCTGCCCTCGTTATCAACGAATAACAATTAAAACTAACAAGAACTTATCTTTTTTTCACTGGAAGAAAAAACGACCAACCTCCAATGAATTTTCTGACATTGACGTTTGTTGATATCTGTACCTACTTGATCTCATCTTTAAGAATCGATAGCCAACTATTGTCTAAAAATATTGAGAAAGACGACACGCATTTTTCTTCGTTAAGTAAAATGTATGCCGTTTCCTTAATTTTTCGCCTTGTTGACATCGATTCTTTAGACAAGATCTTTGTGTTGTCCCATTGTATTTTATGGTTTTCATCCCAAGCATGTTCTGCCAGCTTAGACTTATTGAATTGATACGTTTTCAACATATTTTTATGTTCTTTAACTCTTACTGCTAAAGGCCTGGATGTTTCACCGATATAATATTTCCCGCATTCACAGGGAATACTATATATACAATTCCTTGAATGCTGTTCTTCGTTGAACGGTTTAGTTTTTGTAAGAACTGACCGTAAAGTATTCATCGTTTTGAATACCGTCCTAACATTGAATCTATTTCCAATTCGTCTAATTTTGTCAGATATGCCTGGAATATATGGTATAGTAAGAGTATTATATTTTTGAGTGTCATTCCTTTGTATGTGTGTGGCATTGCTTCGTGTATTGAAAATGTTCCGAACAAGAGTCTCTGGATAGCCATTATCTTGTAAAACATTAATAATAAATTCTTTCTCTTTTTTGAAAATTGTATCATTAGAGCAAACAACTTTGGCTCTGTCGTAAAGACTTTTTACAACGCCTGTCTTTATGTTTTTGTGATGGTTAGAATTAAAATGTAAGTACCTATTAGTATTGGTTTTCTTACGGTATACTGATGTTTCAAAAGTATTTATTGTGCGTGTGATTAGTGTATCAAGAAAGGGTAACTGATTGTTTTGCTCTGTTTCTAATGTGAATTTGATGGAGGTTTCTTTACTGTTAATATGTTCAAGAAATTTGTCCACCTCATCTATATCATGAGGCCAAATTGCAAAAACATCATCGACATATCTCCACCAAACTACTGGTTTGTTGGTGTACGTGTAGACATGTTGTTGTTCAAAGTCTTCCATAAAAATGTTACTAACAATGGGAGATAAAGGTGAACCCATTGCCATCCCGAAATCTTGTTGGTAAAATTCATTGTTTAGTTGAAAGTATGTCGTTTTAATGCATAGTGTTAAGAGTTCCATAATGGTACCAACGTTTAATGTTGTTCGTGTATGTAATGTGTTATCGTTTTGTAGCTTATGTTTAATGATGTTGAGTGTTTTGTCTACTGGAACATTAGTGAAGAGACTAACTACATCGAAACTAACCATTAAGTGTTGTGTGTTTATGTTTGCTTCTTTAAGTTTTTCAAGGAAATGGGGCGTGTTCTTTATATACGTGTCTGTATTTCCTGATATAGGAGTCAGTATCTTAAGTAAATATTTAGCTAAACTGTGACAAGGAGAACCTATAGAACTAACTATTGGCCTAAGTGGTACATTTGGTTTGTGTATCTTTGGTAATCCATAAAAATGTGGTGGTTTACTGTAGTGTGGTGTTAGCGTACGTCTTACAAAATCTGTAAATTGTTCTCTGTGTTTGTAAAGTGTTCTGTATATTTTTGTTTCTATTGTATGTGTTGGATCTTTATTTAGTTTAGTGTATTGTCCCTCACTAATTAGTGTTAAAAGTTTTTCGTTGTATGTGGTTGTGTCAAGTACTACTGTGGCGTTGCCTTTGTCTGCAGGTAGAATTTTAATTGTGTTATCGGTTTTTAGTGTGTGTAGTGAATGTTTTTCTTGTTTGGATATATTTTGTCTGATTGTGTAAGGTCGTTCTAGTATGATTTTGTTTCTAATTCTGTATTCCTGTCTAATGTCTTCTGGAAGTTTTTGACAAGTCTCTTCTATAGCTGTAACTAAATCAAGTTTATTAATTCGTTTTGGCGCCACTGCGTAGTTGAGCCCTTTGCCAAGAACTAATTTGTCAGTGGCGTTTAGTTCTTTAGAAGACAGATTAACTACAGTTTTATTTAAAAAAGTGTCACTGTTCTTTAGTGTATTTAGTTCAATTGTGTGTTTTTCTTGTATGAGGTGTTGGTACTTTTTTAAATGTGTACGTTTTTGCTCTGTGTGTGTTTTGTTGTAGGTATTACTAATAGAGTTGTACATACGATTGAAATCGTCTTCCCGTACATCCCTTTGCATAACCTGTTCCAGTTTGTTTATGTCAGAAAATAGTATCACTTTGTTATGTCTGTGAAACTGTATTCTGTCTCTAACTAGAGCTTCACTAGCTCTTTTCATGATATTACTAGAACGAGCACTTACATAAGGTGCTTTGAGTCTAAACCCTTTTGGAATAATACAGCTATTTCTACAACGACATAGGAAAGTTATACTATTTTCAGAGTGTGCCAGCTTCTTGTAAAGTGTTTCCCAACTTCGGAAGTTACTAGTTATATTAGGCCCATACCTTTGATTAAGATAATCTCTGAAACTTCTTTGTGGCGTGAATTCATAATTCATTTTCTTATATGGGTATTTCGCCACTCTGCAAATTAAAATATTAAATAACGAAAATATTAACAACGAACGTTTCGAGGGACAATCTGCCCTCGTTATCAACGAATAACAATTAAAACTAACAAGAACTTATCTTTTTTTCACTGGAAGAAAAAACGACCAACCTCCAATGAATTTTCTGACATTGACGTTTGTTGATATCTGTACCTACTTGATCTCATCTTTAAGAATCGATAGCCAACTATTGTCTAAAAATATTGAGAAAGACGACACGCATTTTTCTTCGTTAAGTAAAATGTATGCCGTTTCCTTAATTTTTCGCCTTGTTGACATCGATTCTTTAGACAAGATCTTTGTGTTGTCCCATTGTATTTTATGGTTTTCATCCCAAGCATGTTCTGCCAGCTTAGACTTATTGAATTGATACGTTTTCAACATATTTTTATGTTCTTTAACTCTTACTGCTAAAGGCCTGGATGTTTCACCGATATAATATTTCCCGCATTCACAGGGAATACTATATATACAATTCCTTGAATGCTGTTCTTCGTTGAACGGTTTAGTTTTTGTAAGAACTGACCGTAAAGTATTCATCGTTTTGAATACCGTCCTAACATTGAATCTATTTCCAATTCGTCTAATTTTGTCAGATATGCCTGGAATATATGGTATAGTAAGAGTATTATATTTTTGAGTGTCATTCCTTTGTATGTGTGTGGCATTGCTTCGTGTATTGAAAATGTTCCGAACAAGAGTCTCTGGATAGCCATTATCTTGTAAAACATTAATAATAAATTCTTTCTCTTTTTTGAAAATTGTATCATTAGAGCAAACAACTTTGGCTCTGTCGTAAAGACTTTTTACAACGCCTGTCTTTATGTTTTTGTGATGGTTAGAATTAAAATGTAAGTACCTATTAGTATTGGTTTTCTTACGGTATACTGATGTTTCAAAAGTATTTATTGTGCGTGTGATTAGTGTATCAAGAAAGGGTAACTGATTGTTTTGCTCTGTTTCTAATGTGAATTTGATGGAGGTTTCTTTACTGTTAATATGTTCAAGAAATTTGTCCACCTCATCTATATCATGAGGCCAAATTGCAAAAACATCATCGACATATCTCCACCAAACTACTGGTTTGTTGGTGTACGTGTAGACATGTTGTTGTTCAAAGTCTTCCATAAAAATGTTACTAACAATGGGAGATAAAGGTGAACCCATTGCCATCCCGAAATCTTGTTGGTAAAATTCATTGTTTAGTTGAAAGTATGTCGTTTTAATGCATAGTGTTAAGAGTTCCATAATGGTACCAACGTTTAATGTTGTTCGTGTATGTAATGTGTTATCGTTTTGTAGCTTATGTTTAATGATGTTGAGTGTTTTGTCTACTGGAACATTAGTGAAGAGACTAACTACATCGAAACTAACCATTAAGTGTTGTGTGTTTATGTTTGCTTCTTTAAGTTTTTCAAGGAAATGGGGCGTGTTCTTTATATACGTGTCTGTATTTCCTGATATAGGAGTCAGTATCTTAAGTAAATATTTAGCTAAACTGTGACAAGGAGAACCTATAGAACTAACTATTGGCCTAAGTGGTACATTTGGTTTGTGTATCTTTGGTAATCCATAAAAATGTGGTGGTTTACTGTAGTGTGGTGTTAGCGTACGTCTTACAAAATCTGTAAATTGTTCTCTGTGTTTGTAAAGTGTTCTGTATATTTTTGTTTCTATTGTATGTGTTGGATCTTTATTTAGTTTAGTGTATTGTCCCTCACTAATTAGTGTTAAAAGTTTTTCGTTGTATGTGGTTGTGTCAAGTACTACTGTGGCGTTGCCTTTGTCTGCAGGTAGAATTTTAATTGTGTTATCGGTTTTTAGTGTGTGTAGTGAATGTTTTTCTTGTTTGGATATATTTTGTCTGATTGTGTAAGGTCGTTCTAGTATGATTTTGTTTCTAATTCTGTATTCCTGTCTAATGTCTTCTGGAAGTTTTTGACAAGTCTCTTCTATAGCTGTAACTAAATCAAGTTTATTAATTCGTTTTGGCGCCACTGCGTAGTTGAGCCCTTTGCCAAGAACTAATTTGTCAGTGGCGTTTAGTTCTTTAGAAGACATTCTTAAAGATGAGATCAAGTAGGTACAGATATCAACAAACGTCAATGTCAGAAAATTCATTGGAGGTTGGTCGTTTTTTCTTCCAGTGAAAAAAAGATAAGTTCTTGTTAGTTTTAATTGTTATTCGTTGATAACGAGGGCAGATTGTCCCTCGAAACGTTCGTTGTTAATATTTTCGTTATTTAATATTTTAATTTGCAGAGTGGCGAAATACCCATATAAGAAAATGAATTATGAATTCACGCCACAAAGAAGTTTCAGAGATTATCTTCACTCGATTTCCTAAGGCAGTAACTTTGTTTGTAAATGAAAAGAATTGGTTCTGTTTGTTGATTATGTTTATTTAGACGTTTAATTTTTTTTCCATTAAGTCTCGAAGACAATATCAGTCAAGTGGACACCGCCAGAGTTGATGAAAATTTGAGCTCGTTTCGCAGCATTTTTCATGACTTTTCTCAAAACTTCTGGCGATAAATTCTCCACTTCTAGTCAGATGTTTTCCTTTAGCGCCGCCAAGGTCTGTGACTTGGGCGTATAGACCCGTTACTTCAGAAAACCTCAAAGAAAGAAGTCTGGAACGGTCAAATCGGCCGATCTTGAGGGCCAGTGCAGATCTCCAAAACGAGAGATGAAGCGGTCGGGAAAAGCTTGCTTCAGAATATCCACTGTCGTTCATGCTGTGTGTGCGGTTGCACTTGTAAGAGAACATCTTTAAGTCTTTCACCAAAATTCGCTGTAAAGACCGTCTTCCGATACCCAAGTGCGTGGCCCATCGTCTGGTGGATGTTTGAGGGTCCTCTTGGACATCTGCAGCCACAGCAGCGATATTCTCGACCGAACGGCTACTCCGGGGCCGGCCACGTCTGAAACTGTCCCGTATTGAGCCAGTCTGCTCGAGGCGAGTGGCTAAACGCCACAGTGTTTGCACATTTGATGCCACACGACCAGGGAATCGACAACAAATTTCACGTGGAGCCAAAAGCACTGACCGATTATTTATCAAAAACATTGACACAAATTATTCCGCGTTCTTGAGGAGTATAGCGATCCATGGTTTGTTTATGTGTATTCTGCTTCTGTTTGCTTCACGAATGTCAAAGTCGCGATGACATAAGATGCCATTTGCAAAAATGAGAGCATGTTCCGATAGGGTGATTACTTTTGCGCCACCTGTTATTATATTGATCTCTTACGGGTCTTAGCCTTTGTAGCTGTGTGCGACTGGATTGGTATTTATCTTGATGTATTTAGGAAAGCCGCATCAGATTTCATACTGTTTGACTCCTCGTGAAGCAAAATACAGTACGCGTTTTCAGCGAAGTCTCCCAACGCCGCGCCGTCAAAAAGGTTTTTTGCTTTCCCTTATTACGTCGTCAGCAGACAAAACACCGTTATGACCCCCTACAAAATAGTAATTTTTTTTCCATGTGTCTACTAATTTGACTATCGCGAGAGAGCGTGTTCCTCCAGTTTAAGACCCTTCCCATTTCCCTTAGCTAGTTGGCCAAGCATTAGGCTTCTTGTAGGTCATAAACAAGAATTTACTCGTAACAGCAGTATTAGAGTGAACCAGGATCGAGTTCGAAGGTTGTGCACTAGATGATGAAAATTATACGTAGTAAAAGTATTTCCGGAAATAATAATATAAGCCAATGAGTTCGTTTTACTAGCAAAAAAAGCCTACTACTCCTCTAGTAGTATATTTTTCTTTGTAATTTGAACTGGTAATATTGCACAGCAAAATATCAGTGTTATGTTTGTCCTTCAACCGAATCGTATTTTTCCAATTTAGTTTAATGTCTCAATAATGATAACCGACCTACCTGTGCCGTTATATAGTTCAAAATATAAGTAAAAGCTAACATGATTTTTAAGAGCTCAATTCCGACAATGATTATAAAAACAGTAGGCTCTTAGTTATGCAGTTTGCGGATGAACCGTGCCGGCAACCAGTGGCGGCAATTATTTCAGGCACAAATAAATTCACCGATTTTGTTTGTGTGCACACAAATGTGTGTTTAAATTTAGTTCTTTAATTGGTACATTTGGCATTTATCTATTTATTTTGGTTGTGTACGTCTGTAGTACCTACGTATGCCTACGTTTTCCTGCATTTGTGATTATTCGTTTGTTATAGTTCTCCGTGTACTCTATTTCAGTCTTTGCCTCGAATAATCGAGCCTTCTGTAGATTCATGTAATAATGATATATGATATTGTTGTGTAATATTTACCAGCAACGTCGAATGTCTTGATAGTCGAGGCCCTGAAAACCTTTAATTAGGAAATAATGCATCATGTTTCCCACGCTGTTCAACATTGACAGTGAAGATACATTGTCGGAAGTCTTACACGATTGCCAGAGCGGCATTTGAATAAGACTAAGGCAACCTTCGCTATGCCTATGACACCCTCATCATTGCCGCAAGTATACACCAAATAGAAATCATGGGCATGCTACGATTAGTAAACGAAGTTCATAGACCAAATGAGTAGAGCTCAATCAAAAATAAGGATAGTGCTTATCACGATCAACGAAGGATCGAGCTGACTGAGATGTAGAACGACATCTTTATCACAAAGGCAACAGTAAAAGTAAAACTTGCAAATTCTCTTATTTACTCACAGAAAAATAAAATGGATGCATTTGATCTTTATTATTAAGTTGCACATGAACAAAACCGTAATTTCTATTTTGTTGTATGAGCTGTATAACCTTCAACCAATTTACTGTCATTTGATAGAATAGACAATAGAGTATTGTTGACTGATGGTGTGATTATTTTCTTTGTTAAAAATTAATTTCGGCTCAGACCGCGTAGTGTTTGTAGATAAAAACACAGCATTCTCTGGTTTAATGTTCCTTGCACCTTGCGATAGAGCAAGGATCCACGCGATAGCCATTCTCTTTGGTGGATCGTGTTCTTTCATTACCTTCGGAATAATGATATTAGGCAGATTTAGCCTCGTTGCTGAATATGCATCCCTATCGACTAACGTATAGCAAGACATTGCAGCTGACAGAATCAGAGAAAGTCGTTCTAAGAACTGTAGGTTGATGTGGAGCTATATATAGTCCTCTATGCCAGTCGTTCGGAACGACGTAACGCTAATTGGTGGTTCAAGTCCATTGCAGTTTGAGTCCGTGGGGCGTGTCCGACTGACGCACAGTTGTTGTAATGCTTTAGATCGTGTATAACAAGAGTCCACGTTTTACTAAGCTTAAAGCCATTTCCCTGTTTATATTATTTGAATCTTTCTCTATTTCTATGGCTTTACGTATCGTTTGTGGGAAGTAGTGAGGTATTCTGGCAAGTACTCTGGCGCGCTCAAATTTTAAGGTGTGCCAATTTTTGAATGTAGGCTCAGCTACGATTGATTTGGTAACGAGTTTGTGTTTGCAATCGCCTTTATGTCCTTGAAGTCTCAGATCAATGAAACGACCAGTCTGTCCAATGTAACTCGAGCAGTAAGAGCAATAAATGTGATATATGCTAGATGTTTTCTAACTCGAAGTTTTGTCCTTTACTGATCTGGAACCGTTACCCAAAGTTTCAGTAGTCGTAAACACAGTTTTGATGTGGCATCGCCTTAGGACACGTCCTATCTTGTCAGTAGAGCCTTTAATGTAAGGTAGACATGCTAAGCCGCTCTTAGAACCGAAGATAGGTGTAAAGCTATTTATAGTCCAGTGTGTCAGCTGCTTGGAACGACGCGACGTAACGCTGATTGGTCGTTCAAGAAAAATATTTAAAATCTATAGTACTGTAAGACCGCCCATGTATTTCATTCGAAATGTCTTCAATTACGCAATTATTGAGAATGGATACATGCATAGAAATGACTAAAGGTCTATTTTCTGTTCCGATAAAATATGGCCAGATTTGCATTTCAAGGTGTTTTGTCACGTTTTCTAATCTAAATGCATTTACAAACCATAAGCTCAAATGTAAACTTCTTCTAAACACAACAAAGCAATTTTACACATCAAATTGGGGCTCTCGTGGGCCGAACGTTGTACAAACCAATTAATATTAGGTGCAATTAAAGTCAATATAAAATTACTAAAGAGGTTAAACCATATATGCTCTTAGTGATTTACACGCTTGGCACAGAGAACAGCTATAAAGAAGTTAGTTACAGCGGAAAGATAGAAGGGAAACGTCCCAGTGGAAGATCGTCAACCATAGAATTAGACCACGTTAAACAAATTAGCAGGAATTTACATGAATCAGGACAATTGACTCCAGACAGAGACGCTTATAAGTAGATCACTCCACTAACTGTCACCACATACTTACGGGAATCACGAACAGAGGAGGAGAAGATCTCAGGGTCGTATTAAAAAAAATATGTAAAAGGCTTTACCCAGAACTTCCCTCGTCGACATTGTGACACCAAACAATTTTATAAATCAAATTAAGTTAGGAGTAAAAATATCTGCACGTTTTGAATAAATTAAATAAGTTTTGAAATAAAAAAAAACTTTAATGGTGGTCAAATTCGAACGGCAGGCGGACCGCGTATGCAGTCCCAAAGTTTTGTGGGATATTGCAAGAGAACGAGCTAACTCTACCTGAGCTACAGAGCACCCACCCTTCGAATTTCTGCGTTGCAGCTATATTAAGTAACACACTAAATTGTTGCTCCTTTCTGTATCGTACAACATTTATGCTGTATCTATTGGGGTAAATTTTTGGTAAGAATAAAGCCTGCGCTATATACAAATTCTTACTTGTATTTATTGCTAAGTTAAATCAAAAATAAACAAAACAAGACAGACGGAATTGGGAAAACCTGTTTTTCGTTATCTAGGAACCCTGAAACGTGAAGATCTGGAGAAATCTCAAAAGGTGATTTTTTCGCGATTACAATACTTCCCACGTGTTTTAGACAAAGGAAGTAAAAAGATTGAGTAGACATCAAATAACCTAAGGTTAACTCCAAACACGTAAGTTGAGATCAAATTTGGTTGTAGATAAAAAACGTTGCAGCAATTAATGCAATGGAAAAGCGCTTTCTCAGTGTTTTGCAGCCATTGGATCTGAACAGTTCTGCGCGAGTTCACTTCTCACAATTTACTAGTATAATGGCAAAAAGACATTAGTGTTGACACTCAGGTTAGAAAACTTAAGAATCTAATAACTAGAAGTAAGGGGGAAAGAACAATAAACGAAAATGGCAACGATTGGATAATTAACACCACCTCCTGCGATATTCCTAAAGAGGTGCAACACATTCTATCTTTAGGGCCTAAATTTTCAATCAAACACAATTACAATGAGATCCCTATTTTACATTTGCTTTCGGAAGTTGAATTTTGTATTAATAATAATCCAGAGATTGTGGACAAAGATTCTGTTAGAGGTAAATGCATTAATGTCATTACTAATTTTCTAAATAAAGAGAAAAATCTCAAAAACTCAAAAAGCAGAATATCATTAGCACAAAAAGAATACAAAATTGCCAAAAAATTCCTTTGCATGAACACACAGCTTTTGGTTATCCCATCAGATAAAGGTAATGTAACTACTATTGTAGAGAGACGCGAATATAATCAAAAAATGAATGAATTATTAATGGATAATGACACTTATGTTAAGCTAAAGAGTGATCCAACCAACAAATTTCAAACCGAGAACAATAACCTGGTAAAATTGTTACGCGATAACGAGTACATCACGGACGCAACCACAAAAAAACTAAAAACTTATAATGCAGTGTCACCTAAGTTATACGGACTTCCGAAAATACACAAAAACGACAGACCTTACAGGCCAATTTCTTCGTGTATCAACTCGCCAGGATATTATCTCTCGCAATACCTTAATAATATTATGAAAAATGTACTGCCTTCTTTTCAATTTCACATAAAAAATTCATATGACACAGTAGACAGATTAAAATCCACAAAACTACCGGATAATTACATATTAGTATCTTTAGATGTTAAGTCGTTATTCACCACAATTTCACAACAATTGGTGGAACAAATTATTGTTCTACAGTGGGACCAAATAAAAATGCTTACTGTTATCGATCAGGATATGTTCATTAGATTAATTCGTTTTTGTTTCAACTCAAGTTACTTTTGTTTCGATGGAAACTTTTACAGACAAATTTTTGGAACCCCGATGGGTGATCCCATTAGTCCGATTTTAGCAGCGTTGGTCATGAATCATGTAGCTAGTGTAGCAATAAAAAAACTTGACTTTGTGTTACCATTTTTACAGATATTTGTAGACGACACCCTTACGGCGGTTCCAAAAAACAAAGTCGATTATGTTTTAAATATTTTTAATAGCATTGACAAACATTTGGAATTTACCATCGAGACAGAAGATAATGGAAAACTTCCCTTTTTAGATTTATTGGTTATCAGACAAGATGACGGTTTGATTTTTGACCTATATAAAAAACCTATTAGCTCCAATAGAATTTTGAATTTCAACTCCTCACATCCTATGCACCAAAAAATTAATATTATTAAACAAAATCTAAACAAGATTGACAAATTAAGTCATTGCAGTTTCCGAGAAAAAAATACCAAAAATTTAATGGATACGTTAATTGCCAACAATTATCCCAGACCACTAATTAGAAAAATATTTTATAAGCATTCTCATGCGGAAAAAAAGGATTCCCAAAAACGTGATCCCACTAATTACAAGTTTTTCAAAATTCCACGCATTTTGGGAGTGTCGGAGCGAATTACCAAAATCCTTAGAACCTCCAAGGCATTTATTTCTCAATACAACACAAAAACAGTAAATAATATTTTCTCAAAAACAAAACAAAAAACTGAAAAATTAAATCAAAGCAATCTCATTTACAAAATACCCTGTAATAATTGTGAACTTAATTATGTGGGTCAAACAAAACAGTTATTAAAAAGAAGATTATACAATCACAAAAGAGATTGTAAAATTAACATTTCCCCCGATGGAGAAAAAACTGCCTTGTGCACACACCATTTCAGCACAGGTCACAATTTTAATTTTGAAAACGTAAAAATATTAGATTTTGAATCCAATTATGAAAAAAGATTATTGTTGGAAATGATGCATATCAACAAAGTAGAAAAAACGGTTAATCAAAAATCAGAGTGTCAGAATCTGAACAAATGTTATATTAGTATTCTAAAAGGTTATTGAAATGCTTGAATTTTATCATTATGATAGGTTGACAAAGGTTTACCGCTAATTGATGTTTTTTTTAAATGTTAGTTTATGTAATTTAATTGTATTCTTAGCCTATCGTGGAGGTATGTGGGTATCTCATACTAGCATTAATGTTTTGCTCGAACTTTTTAACGTCCTGCACGAATTATCAGGCTGCGCCAAGTTGGCCTTCACTGCATTAAATATTAAAAGAATTGCATTTGGTCCCAGTTCACGGAATGGTACGCTGGAATTTACAAATAACGAGGTTAATTGCTAGTACAATTAATGGCAGTGAGATAAATACTTACATACCTTAACTGATAACTGGTGAGATTATTTTTCATTGTGAATATATAGTTTTGGATGTTGTGAGATATTTATATACGTAAACACTTGCATGATAGGGGTAAGAACTTTGTTTGTTAATTTTAATGTGTTTTTTAGCCCTGAGGAAGGCAACAAAAATTGCCGAAACGTTGGCCTTGTATCAAATGGTATAATTGTATAATAAAGAAGTCCAAATTAGTGCTCATGATTTACTACTCAACATAAGAAAGTTTTGGATGTGAGAAAAAACATTTATTAGTGTTGACTTAGCATTGATGGTAACAGCTAAATACGACATATTTTTTATTCATTCATTCATTACCTTTAGTCCCGTCTACCTTTCGGTGTCCAGGACCATTCGTACCATAATTAAATCAAATCTATATCAGTATACCTTTGAATATGACATTTTAGATATCATTTTACCTAAATATCATAGTCAAAGGTATACCGATAAAACTTGTAGCGTTCACCGTCAGGTTTCCAAGGGTGTCAAGTTCGTCGTGTTGAATAGGTTGCAGAAGTGTAGTTGAAATTTTATCCGACCTTTCCACATTTTGCTGTTTTTAAAGCATATTCTACTTCCTCCTTCCAAATTTCTAAGCCAAAATCTGTTGTCTCACATATTTCTGTAGTTTTTGTTTTGATTTTGCAACTATGCTACCATCTGCTTTAATTCGCGTTTCTGTTTATTCACATCGATTTAAGCCTGTCATTTCCTTGATCTTCCTATGCATGTTGAATGAATTGCACTGCATTTCGTAGTTTTCAGTTTCATTTAGTGGACGTTCTTTGGTCTCTTGAATTTTTTTGTTGGTATCTCGTCGTAAGGGTTTGCATTTGCTTTTTTCTTAAATTTGAAACTTTAGTTTAAGTTAACAAAATTGTATATTTTTTTCAAAAAGAGATATACTTGAAGAATATTTCAACATTGTCGTTATTTAAATTTAAAAAAAATGAGGAATGATTCAAAAACATGTGTCCGAACCATGTTGCATAAAAATACATGACCAATAATTCTTGTCTAGGTATAATAGCATACAAGCTATGAACAGTTGGTACACGTGATATTCTTGACATTTTATAAACCGTTAGTGAACTGTTTTTGAAGTTATAGGGATACAGCAATAAGAAAAAACCTTTATGGTGTATTTAATGCCAAAAATTTAGTGCATTATTAATAACTACCCCTACATGTCAAGATGCAAGATTAAGCAAATTTACAGTTTTATGTTTGCTATCTAACTTACTAATGCTTTTTAAGCCTGCATAATTAACCCCGCATAATTAATGCATGTACCTTAAACGCTTATCAAGAGGCGATTATCTTGAGCAGAAATAAAAGGTGCAGCAATAATAAATAATGATAATCTATCTGAATAACTGGAACCACACAATTCGGAAATTAAAATCTTGATCAGGAAATGAACACAAAGCAGTAATTTAATCGGAGCTGACTAATGGTGCTTTAGATAATAGCCTTTAGGTGATTGCCATCAGGATTGTCAGTCTTTAAGATTTAAAAAGGGTCTTTTGTGTGATTTATTATCGCCATTTCTCAGCTGTCTCATTTGCAACTGTGGAAGACCGTGGCAAAAATACAATTGAAGTTTTCCACCATTCTTATCGGCGGGCATAAAAGCCCCCTGTTTACTGGCTAAGAATGCGCCATAAACATTATCTAGCCAAGAGCCGTGATATGTAAGGAATAAACCCACTTTATTCACTGCTAACGGCGTTGTTACTCGACACTTGAATCTAAGATTTTATACGTATCCTCTCTCAGTCTCACCGCGACGTTTACAATTTATAGTTTTATTCATAATTGTAGTTAATCAAAATTTTTCAATAAAATTAGATACACTGAGATAAAGGCCATCATAACTAACATATATTAACATCTTAGTACAATGTCCCATTGATTAGAACTTGTCCGAAATGTGACAATCGTTTGAAAATTCTATTTTCTTCTAGTGAACTGAAAGATTTCTTATTGCGAGATTACTTTCTGTCTTGGAAATCAGAGATAGGTACCTATTTAGGACATATATAATGGATTAGGGAACCTATAACCTAAATCATAATGTGGGTAAGTAGGAAAGATTCTTTCATCTGTCAATTATTGTTTCATCCAAAATTATGTTATCTAAGAGAAACAGCGTCGACTGTATAGGGTGTAGATTGAGTTTTAAAAACCTTGTTTTGTGATTATTACAATATTCATTGTTGTTCATCGTTGCTTCTCAGATTAATTTTTCAAAAGTTACTTTTAGTTTAGTGTAAATTTCGTATTAATGCAAAATGACCTTCGTAAATCCTTCGGGCGCTCGTAGTTCATGTTCCCTTTATATTTTTACTCCATACTGGACGTTTATAAGGCTGTCTGGAAATGAATTTAAGAATAAATACGTTTTTACCGTTTAGTTCTCACAACCATCAAGATTTGCAGTCTAAATTACATTAAAATGTATCTAATTCCGTAAACTGTGCAAAATGTTATCTAGCAATCAATAAGTATCACGGCGTTTTTTTCTATTGTTATCTAACTATTACATAGGTTCTCTAAGATGGATCCTAGGACGCTGCTCTGTGCTACATATTATAGGGCTAGGCGGTAACTACGACACCAGCAATGTTTATAAAAAACAGGTAGCTGCTCCATATTGCATCGCCGGTTATTATAAGAAGATGGCGACGCGTACACGATTTGAGAGACTTCAAAAATTTAACCAACACTACAATGGTTTATGCTCCGGCTTATCGCAGTCGAGAAGGATGGGTTCACCAGCAATTGAATTGTGGGTTTAGGATAGTTGAGAATAAATGTCCGAGACTGCACATACTTTTTGTATTTAAAACCCCTACATTACAAAACAGGATCAAGTCAGCTTAATTAAATGCTGTGCGTAGCCGCTCTTCACAGACAGACCTTTGATGTTTTCTATTTTTAGAAAACCTGTAAAGCTTTCTGGAAGTTGCCTTATAGCGAAGAGTAAGAACACAAGCAACGAACCACGAATATTTAAACTGATCTATTGAATGTTCAAAATCTCGCACTTTATAGGTTACACATGGGAAAAGGGCAACGTAATAGCACCCTATGTGACGTCACTATGTATACATCCGAACTTCAAAAGTATTATACAGCGGCAAATGCATATTGAATTATTCACAAAGGAGTACTCCGACGGGTTTTTTATTTTAGTTATAATCCAATGAAAGGTTTACTTTCCACAACGTAACGCATTTATCTACGCACTGGTATTGCCTGCAGTTACAATTTACAAGTCTAGCTTAATAGCATCTTGCAGAGCTGTGAACTCCATGGTAATATTCATATCAAACGCGTTTTTGCTTAACACCTGGAGAAGAATTAACCCAAAATTTTAGGAAATAGCTGAGCGATAATAAATTTTCCTGGCCTCATCGGCGCGGAAATAAAAAGATACAAAGCTTGAAAATCATCTAACATTCACTTAATATGGAACTGAGGTTGAAGATACATGCACGCTGGAAAAACAACAACCCATTATTTCAAAACACGTAAAGAAAACAAAGAGCAATCCTGCCTTGACTATAACCGAGTTAACACTCGTAACGAGCATTAGGATATACGACTATTTCTTTTTATACGTATATCATTCTTCGTTACCACATACCCGCTCTCCTCGACCTCCAAAGCTCAAGCCCCCGAAAGTGCAGTCATCCGCACTTAAGTGATACGGCACGGGCAGCGAGAAGCTCCGATTCAGTTGCAGTAAAAGAAAAATTACTCAGCGGTTGTTCAACAAATTTGATATATTGTAACATACACTATCTTTTACTCAATATGATGCGGATATTGGTTGTTGTACTTCACTGAAAAGTAAATTAGAAGAAGATAGTCGGTATTAGAGCAGTTGCTTTATTTTGTATAGTAGACCGCTACACTTTGTCAAATGTCTGCCTTACATCTAAGGATGTCACACTGTAGATTTTTTGCTTCAGAAGAAAGTGCATTACACCATTAAAAATAAAGTCAATAAAACATTATAATTTCTGTGCGTATTTAGAAAAAATATTGAAAGTAAAGCTGCTAATTACCGTCCTACCAACTAAGATATCTACTCGATAAAGGAGGCGCCTAACTTCTGTGTTTATATTATAGGTCCATTTTAACATGGAAGTAGGTCATTAGAAAATGGAATGATTAACTATTAGCAAAGTCCTTTTTACTGATGACGTAGCATTAATAGTTAAGATTAGGAAATAGTACAGCACAACCTCGGTACAATGAATTCAATAGCTGAATTATAGAGGCTTGATGATAAATAAAGATAAAGGTTTTTAATAATTTAAAAAATCAAATCAACAACAAATCACGGTAGACGGAGAAGTAGGAGACTGGCAAAAGAAATAAAATATTTAATTTTGATATCTGAACGAAGAGGCAAATATGTATAGGTAAGTATAGGTTTCTAACAATATAAATATAAACATTTATAAATCAATCGATTTATGAAACCACACTTCTATATAAATGTCGATCGTGGGCACTTAATAACTTACTTATCTTTACTTAACTCTCCTTCTTGTATCTCTAGGTGTAGCTTTGTTGCCACGAATCTTGACCATTGTTTCCTATGCTCAGCTATTTGTATCAGTTTCTTCCGTTTTTTATTCCTTTTCCTCAAGCTTTTTATCTGTTTATCGTTCCACAATTTAATTGCTCTGCCCCTAAGAAACGATTTCTTCACTTCCGTTTTTTATACCTTCTTAGTTAATCTTCTTTGGGAAATTCTCATTACGTGTTCAACCAACTGAATTACCTTCTTTCTATTAATGTTTTTAATGATTTTACAGTCAATAGCGTTAATTCTTCATAACATATTATATATCACATTGAGACTTTCTTAGCATACCTCTTTATCTCTCTGTCAGCACCCATGACTCACACCCATATATTAATATTGCTACGAACATTGTCTTATATAACTTTGTTATCGTCACTACTGTCTTGTTAAGTGAGTAGTATAATTTATGTATTTGTTAGCTTGTTATTCATGTATCCTTCCATAATGACATCACTTTCAACTATAGATCCTAAATATTTGATTTTATTTACTCGTTGCAATTGATCTCCTTCTATGGCTAATTTCCTTTCAACTGAATCCCTGGTTATAGCCATTAGTTCAGTTTTATTTATATTTATTTGCTTGCCACATTGTATAAATTCATCCTTTCAGGCCTCAATATACTTTTCCAAAGTTTCTTTGGTGGTCCACATAATATTAAATTGTTCGTGTACAACAACTCTTTGACAATAACTGGTTGAATCATCCTACATCTAATAGTAATCGCTTTCATTTTATCAATAACTTACTTAGCCACTTGATCCATGGTTATAATGGACAATAAAGTGCTTAAAGTGCTTCCCCGTATTTTCCCATTTTTTAATAAAGAATTCATCAGTATGAACGTAGATTATTCTAACCGCATTTCTTGCTTTTCTTCTTTTACCGCTTATTTTAGTGTTTTAGGGACTTCTCTTTTCAGAAAAAACTGCCAGAGTTTATTCCTTACAACACTGCGAAAACCCTTTTATGTATTACTATGGTTTATATACTTGTTGTGAATCGTTATTATTTGATTTTGTGTAAAATAAATTACTCTCATGAATCTCATATGGGTCGAGTCTCTACATCTTAGCAAATATTATCTTGATTTATATAAATTATAGAAAATAAATTTGCTATCAACTTGATTATCGTGCTATCTTTTTTAATAAATTAATTGTAAACACTTTGAATAATGCTAAATTAACTACTGGGATTGCTACAGTACTGAATATTATATAACTAACGGGAACTTAATTCAAATATGCCGATCCAACTTCACAATTCGCAAAACAAGGTCGCTATTATTCGACAATTACCTATGATCACGCAATTAAAGCCTTGCGTAGGGGGTAACAATTGCAGTAAGTAAACGCACGTCACAAACAAAAAACACTCAGAGGACGCTTCTACCGAAAGTGCACATAAAACCGACCCCACGCTTGGAATTCACTAAATTCAATCTTTCAGGGTGAACTTTCCTGATCTTTCTATTGCTTTTTTTAATGGAAACTAGGGCTTAACTCGAATCCCAACAAGTCCCACGATTCCTGAGACCCTCTTTCTCCGTTGGCCGACTCCTGTAGCTCGACCGTTGCGAAAAACGCCTCCAGTTCAGCCGTTGCCTTAACCTTGGGCTGCAACTGCTTCCCATGAAGGTCGCTGCCTACCTCTAACTCACGGGTCTCCAATTTCACTGCTCGCACCCAGCCAGCACTGGATGCACAAATTAAACACTATTTATACCTCTGCAGAGGTGCTACGAATCAATGCAACCTACTACAGCGTACCCGAAGGATATAGAATTAATTTTCAAACACACTGAATTGGCAAAAAGGTGTTTATTCACGTATTAACAATTATTTATTGGTGATGCCAAAATTAACACCACTGCACAGCTTGGCTTCCTTTCCCCAAATGTTTGTCTTCGATCTTACATTGTTTTACATTATTTCCAAGCTTGCTTGGATCACATTTTGTTCAAATCAAGGCTAATACTACTTTTAATACTTTTTAGAAATTATTGTCAAGGCCAATGTTATTTCATATTATTTACAAAAATTAAAACTAGCACATTTCTGGAAAATTTTATAAAATAATATTTGATACACTTGAAATATTTTAAATTGCTATTATAATTAGAAAGGTTTAAAATTTGTTCAGATCATTATCAATTGGATGCATATAAATCACACATTTTCCCCAGAGTGAAAGCCCATGCTTACGCACTTCGCGTTACTCTAAAGTCTGTTTGTATATTTTCTAAAATATTCTCACACACTTTCTTTGCTACGCTCTGTAATGAAATTCATCTATAGTTTTCGCAATTTATTGTATTTATTTTTGTGAACGATGGAATAATTAATGCTGTCTGCCACCCTTCTGGAATGTTTTTTTTCCGCAGTAGATTTGTTAATTTATGTAATACTTGAAAGAAGATTTTTTTTTAGATTAAGCTCTTACGTCAACCTGTTGGGTTTACGAGAATGGAGATGTGACGGAACTAAAAACTGAGATGAAAGTCGGCCGTGCTAAAAATATATGAAGAGAATGCAACTTGGCTAGGTTACCAAACGATATAACAGACAAATGGACATGGGAAAGTCCAAGATCGTAATGGAGGGAGTACTAGATGACTTCTAGAGCGCAAAGGATGTACATTGAGCTATGCGAATTGAATGCATTTACTTGGAATGCTTATTTTGTGTAGGATTTGCGGGTTCTAATTATATATTTTACTCAATGTTCGTACTTTTAAAGTTATGCACAGCTTTGTACCATTATTGTGCAGATGGTCCATTTCTGTTGCGTCATTTATGTAGACACCATCATTACAAAAACTGTTTCCGACTGTAGTCGAGGGTCTGTCGTAGCATTCTACATCGGAATGGGGATGTTTTTGTTTCACCAGGAATCTTTTATGAGAATTTTGTCTCCAATTTATGATTTTAGGACCACCAGTTCAACAAATAAAATCATTTACTTAATGCACACATTTATTTATTAACAAAAAGCTTTTTATTCTAGTAGCTGATCATTCCTGCCCGATTTCCAAAGCAACTAATACGGCATAGGAAAAGACTTTAGGCTGCTTTATTGAAATTCATCGTCAATACACAAACCATCTCACCAAAATTGTGCATATAGGAAATCACTCACCCTGTCCATTTTTTTGAAGAATATAAATTAATGTGTTAATTTAACTGATCTGTCGACTAAGTTCATGTGCCCCAAAGTTCTCTACCAAATTAGGTAAACTGAAATCTCTCATTTACACGTTGCTAACTTTTTTTAATGTAATTGTTTTACCGAATTTAAGTTCCTTAACACACAATTATTATTATTGAAATCAAATGTACTAAACTTGTATGTAGTCCTTATGTGACTGCTTTAATATTTTCTCAATTTGCTCAACTAGCTAATATTTTATTTGATTATTTCGACAAATACCTTCAGCAACAATTATTTTTATTTGAACTCAGATTTAGCGTCTTCAATCATTGTAACATGTACTTTCCTTGTATTAAAGTGAAATTGAGAACGAAAGCATGACACACAAGAATATATCTTAACCCTTGAGGCCTAGTACTCTTACATTATCATGGGGCACGACATTTAAAAATCAGGCCCATCGCAATCCTTAATGCGAGAAAAGCACGTTGAACGCAGTAGGGGACCCGAAAGTCCCCAACGGTTTCGTGCAAAAGGAATCAGTACGTATTGCACGGCGTTACCATTATTGGGCGGCTCATTCAACAGGAGATATAGGGCGGCAGAAGAGTGTGTAGCTTATCGCTTAATCCCGACTGTCCTCATATATCACGGGGAAGCCCCGCCGCCCCCGGACAGCGGCGTGTCCTATCTCCGGGCGACCGGAACCGCGGATAACGGAAACTGGCAAGCAGCCATCTTATGCATCTTTTTCAGTTTTATCTTTTATTCCCACCGCCAAGCTTATTCTTAGGAGCTGTTTGTGAAGCTTTCAAGACTTTAGGGACAGAAATAAAAATATTTAAGAGGGCATAAAGTTGAAAAAGTGCTAACAAAAGCGTTATAAAGCGCAACTAAGTTTTCATTTTTGGCGCTAGCGGCCGTTTAATAAATCGTTGGCATAAAACGCGATATGATGTATGTTAAGTATCTGATTTGAGTTTAATATATCGCGGGCCGTAAACAAACTACCGCCCTCTCCTGGCAAATACGGGAAAGTAAATTTGAGAGAAATATTGAAATTGCAGTTCTAGGCGCGGGCGCTCAAAAATATGGCCCGAAATTCAACAATAACTGCCATTATTGCAGGATATATTAATATTTGTATTTGATATTCGAATCGTGCGCAGATGGTATCCACAGGTGTCTCCCAAAAAATATTTCTATTACGAAGGAGAACGGCAAACATCTCTCTAATACGTTTTCGGCATGCAGCTAAGAGTTTTATATTTGTTTCCACTTCGCACCTTTCGAATTTATTTTCACATTTTTATCTCCATTCTTTAGTAGGAACTTGTAAAATAAGAAGGACCTTTTCCAATAAATAACTATGGAGTAAATCTTGTTAGCTATGAACCTATGATATTGTATACATCTATGACTTCCTATAACTTTCAGATTTACATATATAGCTACTTGGTTAAAAAATATGAAAAATAACTCGTTAAACCCTGCCTTTAAAGAAAAGAACCTGATTGAGACAAAAATAATTTCTTCAAATTTCTCCGAAAATACACTTTCGCTACCTCTTGCACTAACATATAGTTAACTACAACAATAAGGAAACAAATATTAGCACAACAAACTAACTTTGAACAGCCTTCCTTCATTCATCACGTTAACTTTATGCTTAACTCAGAGAAAATCATTTAAAAATGGGCATTTGGTATCCTAATAGCTTTACACACTATTACCCTCTTTCACACTTCATGTGACAATTCTGTTACACCAATATTCACTATTGGAAACGCTAAGGAAAAAATCCGATAGCAATGTGATAACTGATATTATTTCAACAGCTAGTGCAAACCAAATGTCGGTGTGGGGTCGTGAGCATCAACAGGTACGTAGTGATGGGGCGTTAATCATTAGAGGCGCCAAATTCAATAGCTTTCCGAATCGAGCTACGTAGAACCACGCAAGGCGGGTGAGCTACGGCGAGATAGGTTAAATAAATAACGAACACCCGAGGAAGGGAAACAACATCAGTTATTATGAAACAATATTAATTCGTTTCTTCACAACCACGTTTGAAGATAAGAACAATATC
Source organism: Agriotes lineatus (assembly GCA_940337035.1). NCBI lineage: Eukaryota > Metazoa > Arthropoda > Insecta > Coleoptera > Elateridae > Agriotes > Agriotes lineatus. Next base: position 74,190 of record CALNHX010001808.1, on the reverse strand, counting down.
AGCACCATATCAGAATTAAAAATTTCCAAATTACTGATCAATGGAAAACTAGCATCGCAGTGCCTATATTCAAAAAAGGATCAAAAGCAAAACCTGAAAATTACCGAGGAATGTGCCTGCTGAGCTGTATCTCAAAACTGTTAACAAAGATCTTATCAGATAAAATAACCAAAGAAATAAAACCATTAGATGAACAGCAAGATTTTTGCCCTAACAGATCAACCATCGATGCCATATTTATAATTAGACAAGTGACGGAGAAAGCAATTGAATATGATAAACCAGCCTACATGTGTTTCGTAGATTTTACGCAAGCTTTCGATAGGGTGAGGCTATGTGATGTAATAAAGATCCTAAAACAAGTGAATACCAATACAAAAACTAGAATTAAAGCAAATCATGTACTTACCGAAGAGGTGCCAGTCTCCTCAGGCATACGACAGGGTGGCAGTCTAAGTCCAACACTGTTTAGTTTGGTAATGGATGAGATAATTAAAGAAATAAAGACAACAGGAAAAGGCTACAAACTTAAAAATAACGACATAAAAATGATCTGTTACGCTGACGATGCTCTCTTAATATCAGAAACAGAAGATGACATACAAAAAATGGTGTTCAAATTCAAATCTGTGGCAGAAACGTTTAATATGAAGATCTCAACGAATAAAACGAAATCCCCCACTGTGTCCAAAGAACCGCTACGTTGTAAATCAGTCGTAGACGATTATCCAATAGAACAAGTCATGGAATTCAACTATCTAGGTGGAAATATCTCCAGTTGTCGTAACCTATATAACGAAGTTAAAAGCCAAGCCACAAAAGCGGCAGCAATATCAGGAGCCGTAAATGACATTATCTGGAAAAACAAACATATGTCTGTGCATAGCAAAACACGCATTTATAAAATAGCTGTCAGACCTACCATGACCTACTCTGGAGAAACTAGAGCAGACACCTGTAAAACAAAACAACTTCTAAGATCTACCGAAATGAGAACCCTGAGGGATAGAATAAGGAGCCAGGAGATACGAACCAAGTGCGAAATTCAGGACGTGGTTAGGTGGGTGCGAAGTAAGAGAAGGGGATGGAGGGACCACGTACAGAGAATGGAAGATAGCCGAGTTACCAAAGTAGCGATGATGGAAAGGCCGCAAACAACGAGACCGCGGGACAGACCACCAAACAGATGGAAAGACTGCTGGACATCCGCATCGCAAGATAATTGATGAGGAGAGGCTAAGTTAGGAAACGACAGGGCGAGCCCTATAACAAGAAGAAGAAGAAGAAGAATTAAGTTAAAAGACGCATTGGCCAAAGAAATAAAACGTACGCTAGGCTCGTATATGCAAAACGGTTCATAAGGAATAACTGTGTATGCATAAGCTAGCACATAAAGTTAAGTGTACGAACACCATACGGGATTCCGTTAAAAACAGTTTGATGTAACTGATCCCGACCGTCTGCTATTCTCATTACAATTGATAATTTTTAATTATATGAAATTGAAATATTTGTGCAGCGTGCAATAAGATAATTACTAACAGTAAGCAAAAACAAAACAAATCCGTTTGTACTCAAAAACAGGATTGTTTGAAGCCCGCGCCGGGCAATTTTCACTGACGGGGTGAGTCGGTAGGCTCAGGTACCTCCAGCCGGGACATGCAAAACGCGTCAGCAATCAGAAAATTCCTACCTCGGTTCTTCGCTGGCAGGCACATGCAGCAATTTCTAACGATAAGTTCCAAACAATAGAGAAAAATCAAGCGGACTTCTGACAGTCGGTTGGCAGTGAAGAAGGTTAGGTAAAAAACGAAGAAAACCGGAGAAAACGGAAGAGAGGGAAAGAAAAAAGAGGGTAAAACGGAGAAAGCCTCAAACAACAACCGGGAGTTAGTCCACATAAAATTAGGTCTCGCGACTCACCTCAGTGCGGCCTATGAACCTTTCGCATTATAACGGGAACGACCACAACACGACACACTCGCCTGGAGCGGTGGTTTCGATATGAAAATTAGGACAACAAATTTTAAGAAAGGATCGCAACGGTCAAACAAGAAAACTCCCACTTCCAAACTATGAGGTTCCAAGATTTTGGTTCTAAAGGTATATCGATTTTTGATTAGAAACCTCCATCACATAGGTGACTCAAAACGTGCAGCAGCTTTCAATATCGTTTAATCTGTGTTTGGATTCCGTCTTCACATCGACGTTGTCCTCACATTGATGCTGTTTGTCGCTTTAAGCCAAACATAACATTCCCCGCTTCTTCAAACGTGGGCGTCCTTGGTCCCTCCGAAATTTTCGCTGTTAATGCTGGCTTGTTTCCAACTAAACCATTTCTTCGTTTTAAGTGCATCTCCGCTGGAGTGTGTATATCGCTATTTGCAATCGGTGGCTGACTTCTCAGAATACCACCAAAATTTATTGCGGGTCTCAACCCTTGCGGCTGTATTCAAAGAGAACTGTGTGTATTTTGGTGTGTTGCTGTATATAGCTGTAGATTGTATACCTTGTAGTGAACTGAAATGCAATACGGGTTTTGTTGAAGTGAGATAGCATTTTCAGAGAAAATTAAGAGGTAGTGTAAGTTGAATCTACGAGCCCTCACATCTCCAACGCCGCGCCGTGGGGAAAATTTTTCTACCAACCTACCTTTATTTGAATATCGCGGGTGAGCTGTTGCCCTTTAAGGGCCGATTCTACAATGCAACTATATACTTAGAATAATCTATCCGAGGTATAATTGTCATAGTTGTCTTTGTTATAACAATCGTTTCTAGGGTATTTATTCCCGGGATAACTTTATCCTTGGATTGTAGAATCGACCCTAAGTCTAAAACCTGCCCTTCGCGCTGAGCTACCGCTCCCGTTTAATATCGTTGCATAATGTGAGCTTGGATTCCCCGGTAACCCAGGTTATTCCTTTATAATATTCCACATACTGATGATACGGCATACGAGAATACTTCTATAATAATTTTAAAATCGAGACTACACCTGAACGACTACGTTAACCCGTTAATGTTGGAGTAATTTTTTATCAGATTGTCATGAATTTTCTGAAGCCGCTATCTAACATACAAAATGATCTTAGACGATTACATTATTATAGTTTTATCATTCTGGCCCTTTTTTCTAGTATGACACGATATGCAATAATGGGTAATCTATATATTTAAAATGTGAAGCGTTTTCTTTTTGGCATCTATATTGAGATTTCCACAGGGCCGATTTCGATAATTATTTTTTTAAATGAAAGCCGTCACAGTGTAGATGTGCAAAAAAGTCCTAAATTGCAAATAACTGCATAACTTTTAGAGAAAACCAAAATATAGCGCGCAAGAGACGTAGTTTGAGGCCCAAGAGCAGTGAAACAAGTAAACTTTCGAAGTGGCCCCGCGGTGTCCTGCTCATTTTGGCAAGGAACCACTGTACTTGCTTGAATTTGTTTGTGTAAAATACCGCCTGCGCTCTCACGTAAAGCGGATATCGCTTATTTAAACTATTTTCTAGCTATTCCTACTAGCGGCCCTCAAAATTCTCAACTTTAGCCCCAAAAAATGAATATTGCTATGAAATCAACTACAAAATTATCTCTGTTGCCTGAATATGAAAAGCAATATTTGAGTGCGAATACAATAATTGTATCATATAATGACGTTTTATAATTTTCAAATGTAATACCACAAAAAGTGAAAATTTTTTGAGAACTTTTTTCGTTCACATGCCAATTATTCGGCTTAAATTTCTCGAAACCAAAACTGCGTTAAAAATTCCGCGAGACCGCAGGTCGAGTGGAATTTGAGCAGTCTTTGTTGAGAGAAATTTTCAATAATTTGTATGTTGACGAAAAAAAATTCTCTTAAAAAATTTTGCCTTGAGCGGTATTTGGAAAGATTATTCAACAATATGGCTAGATGACTTTTACCGTGTTCGACAGCACACATTTTTAACGTTTTCCACTATTAATTCAATACTGGAGCTCCCAACACGATTATTATGAGTTTTTAGAACGACGCTGAATTGCAAACTTCACTTTGACGTTCTGGTGCAATGTCAGTCAAAGGCTACTCATTACATTAAAATCATTGAAAACAATCGGGCTCGATGAAAACACTGCGACATTAGGTGTTTTCAAAGACAGTCAATTTTGATTGGCCGTTTCTGACAAATTGAACAATTTTCAGTGGTTCGTTCATTATAGTGTTGAATAATCTATGTAATTTCTAGATTCGTTAAATTTCAGTGGAATATATCCACATTGCTTAAAACTAAAAATATGATCATTACATATTCCCTTGGAAATTTTAAATGTGTCTACGGGATTGGACCGTGCTATTATTGGAATTGAAGAACTCAAAGTTTTGACCATATTCTTAAGCGGTTTTATCAGAAGGAAAACAAAAAGCATGGTAACTCAACGTGTCAACCAAGCCAGTGCCAAAACTCCTCTAACGATCGGAAGGAAAAGAATAAAGTAAATATATTGCTATGGTATACCTATAGAGGGTATGTACTACATTAAATATGTCTATATATTTAGATGAATACAAAATGGAAAGTTAAATACAGTAATTATATTGAAATGATTAAATGTAGAAAATTGTATTAATGACTGCTTATTTAATTGAATGATATAATTGGAATTAAAGATTCAAAGCAAATTTTAAAAGAAAGGTATTGCATTTGAGTACTATTTGATGGTGGTAACAAGAGTTAATAATAAATACAAAGTTTAATTTTGGATATGACAGAATAACATTCTATTGTAACAATTTATAAAGTGGGTACCATTCAAATTTATATAACATGTAGCAGGCAGGAATAATTGTAGTCTAGGATAGCAATAAAAATTGGTGTAATTATTGAAAATAACAAGTTGAAAAACAGTCTGTAAAAATTAAGTTTGGTGAAAAATAAATCATAAATTTGCTCTTATCTATTTAATTTAAACTACAATTGATTCAAAAGGGTTACTAATAATATGCACAAGGTATAAGCAAGTGAATTACGAGAAGAAAATAATATTTAATTAAAATGAAAATATGAAATGGTGGATCTACATATGAACAAGGCATAGAAGCAAGAAGAATAGATTTGGATATAATTGAATTGGTGTTATATTACAAGTCATCAGGAGTTACATTAATTGGAGTATTAGTGTTGTTTGGAGTTTTCGAGGACTACGCCTGAGGAACCAAGGACCAGTTTGACGAGGACCAGTATGCTTGCATCTAAAGGGGGAGCTGTTGGAGGCTGAGACAAAATACCAAGGATCAGTTGACAGGGACCGGCTTGCTTGCATCGAAGGGGGGAGCCGTTGGAGGTTGCAGATTGTGCTGGATGCTGGCGACGTGTATGGAGATACAAGGAGCTAAGGAAGGACACAGTTAATTTACTATCTAAATTGGAAGTATACTTATCAAGGAGGAATTGGACGCAGGAAGGTTGCAGGAGTGACAGCTGTGTTGGGGTTCGAGAAGGAACGGATGTCTACCAGCTTCTTGGGTTGTAACGAGTTGGAGGCGGTTTGTTGGTGACCAGTGTGTGTTAGCTGAGGTGTACAGGAGTTTAGATAGTAGGGGAGAAGCATACCAAGGTGAGTTGGAGCTGTTCTACAGTACAAGGAACTCAGGTGGGTGAATGCAAAGATCTGTTGAAGTTATCTAAAATAAAAGACAATTAGAAAGGTTTATTACAATATCAGTGAATACTTATCATAACACTATTGGGTCATACAACATTGTAAAGAATTTTTATTTTGTCATATTGGTTTGAAAGTGTCAATGAACACGATATTTAATTAATAGTTTGACAGCAAGCGACTTTTATAAAATTCAATTCAAATAAAGAAAATAGCAACTACTAGATTTTGGCGAACCAGCCCTGAGTAAGAGCACTCAAACAATTACAATAATATTTAACAATAATTTGTACTAAATTAAAAAACTTGAAATTGAATTAAATAAGCACATATAATATTATACAAGAGAGACCTCAACAATATATTGAGATGGTTTTAAGCTCACAATTTAGCTCTGCATGCAGTGAGAAATATTGAACAAAGTCAATTAAAGCACAGAGTTGAAATATTTTATTTAATTGCAATCTGAACAGTAGTTGAAGTTATTAAATGGATTGAAAATGAGATGCAAGAGGCATAATTAGAGGGATAATGGCAAGCATAAGCAAAGCAGATTTCAGAAGGATTGAATTTGCAGTTTGAGTAAAAGTAAGATTTAAGATGGCTAATATAATATAAGTAATATGATAGGTTTGAGCATATTTGAAGCCGGACCAAATGAAAGTAAATAATACAAAAGGTTGGTTCTGTGCATAATATGAGTGTAGAGTTATTAATATACTTACAGGTAAGTGAAAAACAAGCAATCCGAAAGGCAGTTAGAAATCGAAGCTAGATAAGATTTGCAAAGAGAGAACAAGGGCAACTGAATTGAAGAAAATCCAGTGACGTGTTTAAAATTAAAAAGTGCCAGTGCATTGTAAAAACTAAGTGATTATAGCAGAGCAGTGATTATAAAAACACTTATGTGATGAGAAAGAACATTTTTTAGGTATAAGAAATAAAGATAATTTTTAGATTTAAGAAACATGTTATCAAATTTGATTCCTTGATGTAAAATTGTAACTAAAACTAATTTTCTTTAAACAATTACAGATCGCGATTACTAAGCAACGCGATGCTGTTTTGTCAAACAATAAAAACGATTGCTGTAAATTGACTAGTTTGAGGCAAAATTGTGCACCAGTAAATTAATGTTTTAATACAATAAAAATTGTTTTACCAAGTTAAAAAGTATACCATTTATTTACATCAATTACCAGGCATCTGTGGTAGTGTTTGCAGGAGTTTCTGCGACACAAAAATTATAAATTTGTGCAAACCGGCTTTGGGTGAACAACGGCAGCGGACACCTGAGAATTTCAAACTTCGACACCGTGCCACTTGAGCTGCCAAAGCCAGGGTTCACCCTTCCACGAAGCCGGACAACTCGGCGCCGCCATCTCGGCGCCGCCACTTCGGCGCCGCCATCTCGGCGCGGGGCCAGCTCGGCGCCGGGACAACTCGGCGCGGAGCCATCTCGGCGCCAGCCAACTCGGCGCGAGGCCATCTCGGCGCCGAATTCAAATTTGCAAACTACATTGTGCACTACGTAAGAAAATTATTATCAAAAAATAATAAATAAAGTGATCGCCAAAAAGCTGTCATCAAATGAAAAAAAAATTATTGAGAATTTCTTGGAAAATCAAACACTGACGACCAGAGGTGGTTGGAAAGTGATTACAAATAAGCCAAACAAAAGTTGTCACATGACTTCCGTTATCAGGAAAAATTTACGTCTTTTTTTTAAATAATTATGAAGCATGCATTTACTAGTCAAGATAGAGACACATTTTACGAAAAAAAGTTTTCTGGCCTTGAGATTGTTCAGTCAGCTAAAACTACCACACAATAAAAAATCTCATTGAAATCTTGATTAAATTCGGAAAAATAGCACTTTTTGGATTTACACAATTTTGAAAAAAGCCATTTTCTAAGTAAAGTGCTTTTTATATGACAAATATTTCTTTAATGTTTATTTTGAAAATCAAAGAATTTTATTTATAACATTTTTTTTATTAAGAAATAAAAAACTTTTTGAAAAATGTTTGTTTTTCCATAGCCGTCTTTGTTAAAAGTAAAATTCTTTGATATGGGACCTAAACATAAAAGATAATGTGAGAGATCAAAGTTGGCAGAGGATTTTGAAATTTGGTATAGGAACCTAGATGTTGATTCTAAACAACTTCTCTTAATAACTTTTTGTCGTATTTGCTACATAAAAGACGCTTTACTCTACAGTAATAGTTATTTACCTAACAAGTTCGTAATTTTCCCGAATGAACACTTTGTTTGCAGCACGATCGAAGGGAGTGCTGCATGTAGTGCGAATTTGGGAAAATTTTTCCTGAAGGAGTTAGGTACAATGTTTTTTGTAACGAATAACTGAAAATATTTAAAAAAATTAAAAAATTATTATTTAGTGTTTTACTAATTTACTGAGTTGACAGCACAAATCACTAAACCTTTATACCTATCCTACGCACCTGTTAGTTTTTGTTGACGTTTACAGCGCCTCTGGAGTTTGCAGGCGCAATTAAACCAACGAGGGACAATCCTCTATATAATAAAGGAGAACGATCCAGACGTGTGTGTCCCGAGGGCCCCCTTGGAGAAGGGCAGAACCCCGAGGGCCCCCTTAGAGATGGGCGGAGCCCCGAGGGCCGCCTTGGAGAGGGGCGGAGTCCCGAGGGCCCGCTTGGAGAGGAGCGGGGCCCTGAAGAACCCCTTGGAGAGGGGCGGAGCCCGGAGGGCCGCTTGGAGAGGGGCGAAGCCCCAAGAGCCCCTTTGGAGATGGGCAGAGCCCCGAGGTCCCCCTTGGACAGGGGTGGAGCCCCAAAGGCCCCTTTAAAGATGGACGGAACCCCAAGAGCCCCCTTGGAGATGAGCCAACGTAATAAGCATAAAAATGGTGGTAAATTGAATAAAATAGACCGCGCAATAGCGCGCGCAGCCCCGTTTATTATAAAAATTTACAAAAAACACAATTCCCCTAGTTTTTGCTGAAAAGTAAAAAACACCGCAGTGCGGGAAAAGTAACTTTCGGCGTATCGGGAATGACCGCCAAATATGAATTTTGAAGTCATGAGTACAAAATAGTATATTGTATGTTAAGAGCTGAAAGTGCATTCTTGCCGCTTGTGCATGAATATTGCTGGTTGAGGCGAAGCCGAAACCAGCAATCATGCAAAAGCGGCAACCGCACTTATAAGCTCGAAACATACATACTATTTTTTCGACGACTTAGCATATTATTAAAGAAAAATATCATATTTCATTTTATTGCCAAAATTAATAGACAATCAAGTTAACATTACTCGCGCAGTCTATGACGTGTGACGCGATTATTTCCTCAAATGACGGGCGTTGTCAAGGTAACATTCGGACGTGGCTATCTATTTTGTTCACGCGGAAAACCAAAACGCTCGGCGAGCGGCAAAGTGATGAAAACGCACGCTCAGCGGCAAATGTCAACTTTCTGTTGTCAAATGACAGTGAGAAAAATCAACTTTCGATGTCAGTCGTCGAAAAAATAGTTTTTTTAAACTTTCAAGGCATATTTGATTTTTCAAAACTGAACTGCTGTTAGAAATTCGCCTTTAACCAAGCAGGGCTGAACCCCAAAAAATTAAAATTTAAATCGAGAATTTTTTACCTTTTACAAGAGTCGTTTCACCTATCCGGGACACACTGTATATACAGGGTGATTTTTAAGTTGATTCTTTCCTTTTGCCAGGATATAAAGCTAAAAAAAGTAAGCCATTTACCACTTTTGCGAAATATCAAAACTAACGGAGGTACAAGGTGTTAAAGTTTCAAAGTATGAACTAGAATTACTTAACGAAAATTAAACTAAACTTAATCTAACTTAAATGATCAAAATTATCAGCATTCGCTTCTATACACACATTCCGTGTAAAAGAGCGATGCGGCAGCGGCATTTTGACTCATTCATTATTTTCATAAACATTAGCCATTATTGCAGCAATAACATTAAGAAAATTAGAATGGAAAACTAGTTGACAGATCATTGCTTGACAACAGAAATAAACAAAAATAAAATTGTCCAGCCGCCTTTGCGACAAAGTTTAGTTTTTAATTTGAAACTTTAACACCCTGTACCTCTGTTAGTTTTGATATTTCGGAAAAGTGGTAAATAAAAAAAATACTTATTTTTTTAGTTTTATTTCCTGGTAAACGGAAAGAATCAACTTAAAAATTACCCTGTATATAAATATATATATAAAAAAATATTGGTAATGTTTACATTTCACTTTATACAAGATGAGGGCTTGTCCGAAAACCTATTTAGCCCGTATTAGATATATTGAGTGATTTTTACTTAGTTAAAAGTGGCGTTTTTCAAAGTTGTGTAAATCCAAAAAGTACAATTTTTCGGAAATTAAGCAAGATTTCCATACGATTTTTATTATGTGTTAGTTTTAGCTAACTCAACAATGTCAAGGCCAGAAAACAACTTTGTTTCGTAAATGTTGTCCGTATCTTGTGTAGTAAATTCATTTTTCGTAATTATTTTTAAAAAAATGTTGAATTTTACTGATAACGGAAGTCACGTGGCAACTTTTGTTTGGCCCATTTGTAATCACTTTGCAATTATCTCTGGTTGTTAGTGTTTGATTTTCCAAGAAATTCTAAATATTTTTTTTTCATTTGATGCCAGCTTTTTGGCGATCACTTTATTTATTATTTGTTTATAATAATTTTCTTACGTAGTGCACACTGTAGTTTGCGAATTTAAATTTGGCGCCGAGATGGCCTCGCGCCGAGTTGGCTGGCGCCGAGATGGCTCCGCGCCGAGTTGTCCCAGCGCCGAGCTGGCTCCGCGCCGAGATGGCGGCGCCGAAGTGGCGGCGCCGAGATGGCGGCGCCGAGTTGTCCTAGACCCTCCATTCCAACGGCCTAGGGGGGTGTGAACGAGCATCCTGAACACGATTTGCTGCCAGGGAAGCGACTTCAAGCGAGTTAGGACCTCGGCGTTACCTGCAACCATCTTCGTGGCGAAAATTGGCAGATTTAAAAGGTAGGAGTTGCCATATTCCAATTGTTTGGAAGCCGGGAAACCTAGTGGACTGCTAGTTTACACCTTGTGGAAGAGGTCCATCATATTTCCAAGCGTCCAGATTTGTCTCAGTTTGAGTAATTTGAATGGCGTCAGTAGAAATTGCGGTTTTTGCAATAATTTGAGGCCATCATAGGAAGCAAAGAACAAAAGATAACTAGCGTCGTTTGACGTCATACCTGAAACAATATCGAATTAGTTGTTGGAAAGCGGTAGTTTGCTTCAATTTACCTGACGTGTCCTTGCAGGATTTCACTTTTGAATCTATAAATACACGCTATATGCACTAACGACTTTCTGTAGTAAATGTCAAGTTTGTGAGGTTATGAGTAACCGAATCTAGTAGAGTTGTTATACTAAAATTGCGTATATGAGCTACGCTGAGTCAAATATTCTAAACAAAATTTCAAATAAAACTCAAATTTGAACCCAACCTGAGAGAGTAGTTTTGTGTTCTTGTCGGAGCTAGCACAGAATATTATTTCAATTCTATAAAATATAGAAAAGGGCAGTTAACCATTTTATTAACGTATAATAAATACATTTCATTTTAATTAGCCTAAAATACTGACAAGCAAAGTTTGCACAATAAAAATACCCTAAGCAGTACGGTGATTTGCCTGATTATTATTTTCTATTTAAAGAAAGCCTGTAACAAAGAAGGCAGTCAGCGTAAAATAGACGTATTTACTTCACAACAACTTTGAAGGAGAGTCTTCGTACAAAACAATGCTTCCCCTGATCCTGATCCTTATCGGAAACTACATTGTTCTACACCAATTGTTTTTTCACATTATATTTTAATGCTTCTTAGTATATGCTTAACCGCATCTTCAAAACATGGCACATAAGACTTAGTAGTCTGCCGCGTTGTTTTTATAAAACATGAAACTATAGAAGAATTACACAAGTAATAGTACATCATTTTAATCCTAATTTTGGAGAATGGAGATGCTGTTCTCTTGGAATCCTGCTTAAGTGAAAACCAGTATTATATTAAATTCAAAAATGAACAAATAAATGTAAGATCTATAACGGAATATCATGAGGTTAGTCGTGTACTTGCTGGATACATATGACTTACTAATATGTGGAAAAATCTTCATGGCAATATTTTCATACATTAGCACCGCCTCCTTTCTTATGTCCATTGGACATATGATAGATAATTTTTTGTAAATATCTTGAAATCTGTTTCATTTAGTAACTTTCAATATCCTGCTGTCACTTCTTTCGTGACCTTGCTTATGAATGTTTAATCTCAGGGTTCTTGCCAAACAAGAAGCACAATCACTTACCTGTAGCACAATCTTAATGTCATAAACACAAGTTTAACAATGTTAACATAACTCTTTTTCTCGGGCAACTGTCAGAAAAATTATTTTAAACCTACACCTAAATGTTGCAATTCAATTCAAATTAATTCATCGCAGAAATTGGGAGCAAAAATAAGTATAATTTTAATTTCAGTTCAGATAAAAATTAATATTAAATTATAATTGCCACAAATGGATTGCTATGTTAACATTTTTATTAATTATGGCTTAACGAAATCAAACCGCCTTTTCTGAGATAATCAAGTTACTTATTTAATCGCTTCTACAAAATATTTCTGTCATCATGGATACTTGCGGCTTATAAATAAATAAACAAATAAATGATTTTAAATAGACAATTTTTACTTTTTAATTATAAAACTAAAACCCGCCAGACTCTAATTACTCAATTATAGTCGTTTTGACTTCGATTTTTTTGCTTTTATGGTGTTCTGTACAGAATGTAATACTTCCGCACTCACGTAAACTTTAAGGCATTCTACCGGATTTTCGGACGATGGAGGCTAGCCTGCATGCTGCTTTCACCATGCGAGTACAATTTTCTCGCTCTTGTCTACTTACAAAATCGCTTAATGCGATACTGCTCTGGTACGGCAGCTAAATTCAGAGATTTTCCTTTTTGCGGGCTCGTAAAAGTGGCGATGTGTGCACGGCTTGGGGGACGCTCAGCTAATTTTTTCTTTTAAAATTTTTACCTCGCGTTTTTATTCACTCACAGCTTGTGGCACTAATATTCGACGATTTTTACTAATTATTATTACGATAAGCATATAATTATGCGCAAAAATGCCGGTTTACAAATATATTTTGTTGGAGTTGAAATTTTACTAACGCTCTCTTTCGACGGTTATTTTCATAGAAAGAATTTGTTTGTGTTTATATATAAACAACTACCTAAAAATTGTCATGAAAACTAACAAATTGTATGTAATGCGTGATCTGTTTTATCGACTTTTAAATTGGCAGGTTAAAGGTCAACTTTTCCACATTTTGGTTAAAACAGTTATTTTAAGCAAAACAGCTCCCACTAGCGGTTTTAATAGCTATAACTGGAGTAAGTGAAAATGAATTAATTGCTATAATACTGCCTTGCAACCTTGGTATTACCTTACTAGAACTACAACACATCTGAACGAACAGTTCACTTGAGCTGAACTACAACTTCAATGCTGGGAATCGATTAACTTGTTTATTTCGAACGATTCTGATCATATGAGTGATATAATTGTGTGTTTCATGTGCTTATATCTGTTAAGATGCCAGTGTAATACTGTAAGACCGTTAAGGAGTAAGATTATTCTTGTTTACCCTTTTAATTATAATTTTACTTAGTACATAAGCTATTAATTTTTAAGTAGTTCTATCTTTATGAGAAATCGTAAGATAGCAATACATATTGGGACTAAGGCAAATTACAAATTAAAAATGAACATGTTTTTACGAAATTACTCGAAGCCTAATCTACAACCAATTAAAACGATTATTTACCCTGCATTTTGCAAAACATAATAAGCCGTAGAATTTCTTAATTATAAAATCAGCAAGTTTTTGATGCTCATAGTGACTACCTTTCCACGTATCCAAAATGAAAGCTTACTATAAGCTAAAATTGTTGCCGTGATAAATTCGAATTAACAAGTGTCAGTGAAAAATTGAAGTAATTACGTGATGACTTGATAATGTTAATTTATGTCTTTCAAAGGAATTCAATTAGTGTGCATGTAAAGAATTAATGGTCACATGCAAAAAGCGTTAGCAGTGAAAATATCTAGAACAGTATTGTGTGTTCCATTCGTTAGATGTCGCTGACAAACTAGTTAATTCTGTCCGAAAATTGTAGATACAAAACCGAAAGTCTCGGAAGTTTTCTTAGTTGCAAAGATTTTATATGGAGAATATTGTAGCCATTTTTTTAATCATAAAGGTTATGAGAACCGAATGATGGGAATTATTAATATTCTTCTCCAAAGAAACTCTGGACAAATTATGATTGACAGTGTTGTGGAATTCACCTTATAATTCTGACTTATAGCTCTTTGAATAAACCCTTTAAAAAATATAAGGGAGGCAAATAATTCAAGTCGAATGAGGACCTGATGGAAGCAGTGCAAATTTGGGTTTGCAATTAACAGAACACTTGGGCTCTGTCGGTATTTGCAAAATGTTCGTGTTTTGGGATACATAAAATTGTTCTCATGAAGTTTTTGTTGTTCTTGTTATTATATAAGGAAGTCGAGGTCAAAGCTACACTCTTCTCGTAGTAACTTTCAACCCCAGCACAGTTAGTTGCATAATCTCGAACAATAAATATCCTTAGCGAAAGCAAACAAGCAGGACTACTGCAACACGTTGCTTAAATCAGGCCAATAGTAGACGGAAATAATCGTCTAGTTTACTAATAGTTTAGCAACGTTTCCTTTTCTTCGCTGGAAAGTTTTTTAAATTTTACGCCATTCGCTTGGTAATATTCAACAAGTTTAAAATTTACATTATCTCCAGTAGAGACCTGCGCGGGTCCAATATATAGGACCCGCACCCGAACCGCGAACCGCAATTTCTGGAATTTTAAACCCGCACCCGACCCGCGAGCCGCGACCCGCCGTCCCAAACCCGCGCCCGATCCGCGACCCACAAGTTTTGCACTTTTAAGCCTCACTTGACCCCAAATTCGAATATTAGACCAGCACATACCCAACTTGCTTTAGATAGAATGCCTATACACAATAAAGAAAGTTATTTTCACACTTCGGCTGCCAAATTGTTATTAGCTATAATTTTTTTTATACACAAACAGAATGTAGTTGTACTCGCGACCCGCAGTTTAAAATCCGCACCCGACCCGCTACCCGCAATATTACTATAAATCTTACCCGCAACAGCCCGACCCGCAATGCGGGTAATCCGCGGGTACCCGACCCGATTCAAGACTCTAATCTCCAGTACAGAAATTGCATACAAGTTACCTACAACATAAAAACCCTTAATTTCTTAATGTTCGTTAGTAACACAAAAAAAAGATTATCTGCATATTATTATTATTTTTAGGCTCCAGTGATACAAAAGCTAACATATCATGTAAAGTTTTAAAAAAATTCTTAATACTAGCCTTTATATCAGTGTATCAAGGTAGCCTAGCTGGATGTACACCTCATCTTCAATTTATGTTGAATCAATTATCTCCCACTTTTTTCACCTTTGCTGCCTCGTCTGCCTCGACTAAATATCATTCTCTTCAGACCAGAAGTCATCAAAGTGCTTAAAAAGGTCTATCATTTGTACCTCTATATTCTTTCTGTAATAATAAACCGAAAGGTCATCAATGGTATGGGATCAGGCAAGCAGTGGTAACCCACCTGTTTGGATTTCTAGAGAACATTCATGAGAAACCCACATGTATGATATCAACCGATCCGGATAATAACCATTCGAGTGGGTGATATGAAATGAGCGTCTGAACAAATGAAGGTAGACAACGTCTATGAATACCAACCAATTAACCTTTTTCTTCAACCACACGGATAAGACGCCATATTGTCGAATAATTTTGTATAAAAAGTAAGCCATTTCGGGATGTTCACCAATTACCTTGGCAACTGTACACTTTTCGATTCATATTTGCATTAGTACAAAAATGGACGCAAGATAGGGTTTTACATGTTAAATTTTAAATAAAAAACAAACGCTTCGTCAATATTCGGCAATCGCCGTCGTTGTTCCCCGTATAGTGATTGTTTATTTGAGCCATGACAGTTCTACAATATAACCTACAATGTTTGATTCTAAATAATAAGTCATATTACCGAATTTATGAGTAGTTGGAGAAAAATAGTATGTTTCATTCGCACAAAAAATGCGTTTTCGGGACGCGTTAGACTCGCCGGACTCCGCTGACTTGTCACGAAATCATGCATTTTTTGTGCTAATGAAACAAATAACTATTACGGAACAACACTAGGTAACAAAATGGAATGTACAGGAATCGAATTCTCGGAAACGAGTAAGCAGCATAGTGGACAACTGCTTAGACATAGACATAGACGTGTGTGGAATAGAGACGCATTGGGGAGAGAAGCACATTCCTCATTACCCAAAAATTATTTGCTAACACTGTTAAAGACCGAAATACCACAGGCCACATGAGAACCCTACAAGACCTGAAAAAGCGTAAAAAATGGGTGCTCAATTCTAGAGACTTTGAATACAAAGAGAACATCAGACGAATAAAAACACTCGTTGCCTGATAAAACATTAGGTATAAGGGAAAAATAATAACAAAAAGTGAGCATAGCAAAAGTATGGAAAAGGTGTTATAATAGTTTCGAGTTTTAGCACGTTCTGCAAAATTAAGCCCATTAACCAAATAACTAGAGACAACCTCTACTTCTCTATAATAAGATTGCAGGCGATTGCAAATATGAGCTTTACTTTATCGTTTCCCTTCTGTGCAGGTAGTACTTAGTTGTTTTGGCCGGTAAACAATAGATGTGGTGCCGTATCACGTTTTGCAATTTTTCGCTCAGTTAGTGACGTCATTGACTTTAACGGGCTTTCACCGCCAGACTATCGCGTTTTCGGCGACAAGAATCCACTGGTTTTGAGAGTATGTGCCGCTTGAGGCGTTGCCTTTTTGCCAAATATGGTGCAATCTTGCAACAACGGATATAGCGTACGTTTATATGAAAGCGATGGCGAACCACGCTGAGGGTCCGTTAGTTTTCAGAGTTTTTGAAATCAGCCACCTTCAAGCCCTCTTGCAGTACAGTCACTGTGGGCCTATTAAGTTAAGCTGCCGTAGTGCTTGGACGATTTAAAGCAGCATTTTTTTTATTTGTGCAGTAATTTCCACCCTTTTTCCTTTTGCAACAAGTTGATACTTAGTTAACAAAAACACATTGGTAGATACGGACAGTTCTAATTAAAAAGCCCGTGGAATGAAGTGTCGGGTAGCTTGTGTGGAGTTAAATGAGTTGAGGCCGCTGCAGGTTCCATTTTGGAAGAGAAATCTTTATATCGCTTTCACGTGGAATTAACGAGAAGCCCGGGTCAGCAATGATAATTTAGGGAATGTGGTTGTCGGAATTCTCGTCCAATCACACACACTCCAGTCCCACTTTTGAGAATTAGCAAAACTCATCCCCAATTATCTTTTTCCCGGTACTGAAAATCTAGTTCATAACGCATCTATCAAGTTTCCCTAGCCGTCACTGGCAGCGAACTACAGAGACATCCCGCATGTTCGCTGACTAACAGCCACATCAACCACGAAGCTGCTAGAATTGTAATTAACATTTAAAAACCCGTCCCGATTTTCGCTGTTGGAAAAGTGCCGCGTAAATAATTAAAGAGTGACGCGCTTTGAAAGACATCGCATAGCGCCGATAGTGAGGTAAAATATTCATTCTTGCCACACGATAGGTAATTAAAGTTAGATATTCAAGAAGAACCAGTAATCACGTGTAGCAGCTTGTAAAAATGATTGCTTAGGTTATTTGTAACTATTGCACTTGCTTAATGTGGTGTTTAACTTTTATATAGTAGCTTAAACTAGCCCATGTTTTTATCTGATGGTGTTTGCATACGACCGCCTTTTGTATTTGCTGTTAGTGAACCTGAGAAATGCCCTCTTCCGACTTCAGGGCGATTCTTGTCTTGTAAGGAAAGCTAAGTGAAGGTGGTGGCGCTCAGACAATAACAATAAATATCTTCTTAAATTATCAGGTTGTCGCCCTAACTAACGAATATCGAAGTCAACCTACGACCTTCCCAACGAGTTAGCTGGCGAACTTTTTGTTACACAAATACCGTAACCATTAGAGCGAGTATTTACTTTGTACATTTTTTCTAGCCATTCCATTACGCGGCTGCTTCGCTGGGGTTTGGGTTTTAGAACTTTACTTCCAAGAACCACGTGTACTTTATCGTTGTCTTGCGATGCGATCTAATGGTATACATCGAGTCACATACCTATTCTTGAACCATCATGCGAAGTAGCATCGATCTCGGCAGGGCACTTCAACCCCCTTCGAGTTTTACTTGCCTGTGGAAATATGATATGCCGCTAAGTCTCATTGGTCTCGACGAGGACTCTTCAAGTCCCTTCGCTTTACGTTAGCTTGTGTTATGATATTTATCGTTAGTTACTAACCTTTTTGCCAATTTTATTTTGTGCGTTTTTATTTGATATTATATTGGTGGTTATTATATTTATTGTTGATCGTTATATATATATTGCACTGGTATTTAGCCCTCAAATCAGCTCTGATTGCAGTACAAGCAAATAACAAATCAAATCACTAAAGCACAGAGTAATAATGCAGGCATCTGAGAAAATTCACATAAATTGCCAAATCATAATAACACTGGTATAAATGGCCAATGACATTGATTGTATTTGAATAGGCACAGAAATATGGAAGCTCAAATTCCGTGTATTGGGTTTAGCAATATAATTTTAAGCATAATATAATAGATTTGAACAAAGTAGAAGCCGAATCTAAATTAATTAGGAACTGGCACAGAAAGTTCAAGTTAGACGCAGCTTAAAAAGGAAGCGTAGAAAGTAAAGTCATTAGGGAATGAATAGGAAATGAACATTTTTAGAATAAAGGTGAGAATAAGAATGACCAGAAAGGTAAGACAAAGAACATAGAAAAGCCAGGCAAGTCATTTATTACATGCAAATACAAGACTTGGGAATTTGAAGAGATTGCAGTGGCAAGAAATTAGATGGAATTCAAATAGCAGGAAATGAGACAGTATTGGTGTATTAAAAAACGATTCAGTGTAGTGATAAACAATGGGCATTTAAGTGATATAAAATCAAGTGAGTGGCGCATTAAAACGATGAGAAATGAACAATTCAAAAGACAATAATTTTAGTATGTAAGAAATTGTAATTAAATTATCAACGATGTTAATTTAGTTTATAAGTTGTGTAATTGTACATGGTTGAACTTCCTGAAATTAAATTTGTAGACAGTGTTTTTTCAAAAACGACCAAGAAGGAGGACAATTGTTTTGAATAAATTGGTGAAAGTTGCCTGATTTTTGCTCTGACTTTAAATGAAGAATTTTAATAGAAGGCATAAAAATATTTCAATAAAAATAGCACCATCGTGATCAGCGAATTGCAGTGTATAAGCACAATTGGAGGCAAGATTTGCCACGCACTTGAGTTAGTTTTCGTTCCGAGGCGATTTCGGCAGAAACGGCTACGAGACCAGCTCCCGCAGAACCAATTTGCAGCATCGTGGGAACGCCTAGGGTGTCAAGATTGCTTCGGCAGCGCCGCACACCAGGTGCCAACACAGCACAGCAGTCCGAGCAGTCCGGGGGCGCAGATTTCAGCCAAAATCAACATAAAGGGGTTGCGACTCCTACGGATGTCAAGTTAGTTTATTATGAAATTTTTATCCGCGCGATTAGCATGAAAATCACATCATACCTTAATTACGACCTGGAGAACAAGAAGATCATAAAAGTTCCTGTGCATGGCGAGGTTTCTTCCCAGGATTTGCGAAATAAATCGTCAGTTGGAGGTCCCAGTAAACAAAAGCAGTTTTAAGCGTCCTTTTAGAATGGGCCAATGATAGATTTGCCTGAAAAACAATAGAACGATAAGACGCTACTTGAAGGCGCATTTATTCAAAATCTTACCGTAAAAAATCTGTTCATTTAATTGCTTGATGATTCAGTTTACACGCGAGCTGACAGGTAACTTGAACTTCTTGTGCGAGATTTTGACATTTCAGAATAGCGACGGCGCAGTACGCTCCTTTTTAAATCCCCAGTCCACTTTTTCAGTGGCGTACCGTTAAAATTTTAAACTTACAAATTTAGGAACCTCAGACCCGAGAATTTGAGTTTTTCTTTTCATGTCTCTGTTTTCAAATGAGCTAGCGAAGTTATTGTATCATATGAATGAATTAAATAAAGAGAATAATTCTCAATTTGGCGTACCCAACAAAATAAGTTAATCAGTCAGTTTGATCACTGCAAATAGTAAAACTAAATATTATGTGGTGACCTATTTTATTTACACATTTTTAATTACATTAATCATCTCGTGCACAGAAGTCATTGCAATATATGATATTATATATGAGTGGTTTAGCTACTGAAAACCTGTTTATGGCCTAGCCATTAAATTAGTTCATTTTAGATTATTCTGATTTTGACTATGCTTTTTGGTTTATGAGTCCTCATTTTTATCTGGGAATATATATATATATATATATATATATATATATATATATACATCCTTCTATTAAACCTGAACCATTAGGTATTCCATACTATCCTGCTCCAGCTATTTGTAGAAAAGATAGAAAAAATTGAATTGCATATTCGGGTGTATATATGGGGTGGGAGAACCGAATCTGTAACATATACATAGAAATAATAAAATTGGAATTACTCATATTATCATATTAATCACACCATGCTGAACCAGTATATTTTTCGCACTAACCTGAGCCAAAATATACAATTTTATGTAGTTGAAAGAATTATTCTGAACCATTCCAGCGTTGCCACAGTTAATACAAAGTTATTTATAGTTTTTATTTACTCGAGGATTATGTTACTGTTATCAGTTTGCCGGAAAAGATATCAAATTAAGATTTCAGTAAATTCTGCATTTTGATTTCAGCATTTTAAGGGGGATATTTCTGAAATGAATTAATTGTACATTACAACAAATAAATTGTATTTATTTCATAACGAGGTCATCTTATAAATGCTTCATAATGATTCACAGCCGGCAGGATGTGATAAGCAATATTATCATTGGGGGAACCCCCCCCCCCCCCGTGAGCGGCCGTGCAATATTACAAACGAAATCACATTGCGTCTTCGGTTTTCCTAGTAATAAGTTGATGTAGCGTGGTGATAGTTATTTCATTTATTAAAACAATTTACCGCTGGACTTGAGTGTGCTTAATTGTGTAATTAATATGTCGAGGAGATCGCAAAAGAGCATGCGTTTAGCGCTGCAAAATCAAACAAAAGGTAGGTAAATAACAAGTAAAATAATACTGCCTATAATAAAAATATCAATTAGCCGTATATAGGGCGTAACAGCTTTTTCTTGATAGCTACCAGAATAGCTTACTAAAGTAATTTACCTAATTGTGCTTCTTAAAGGGAGTGATGGGTATTGAAGTTCAGTTTTACATTTTTATAATTTTTACAGTTATTTTAAACAAGAGAAATAGATTTAAGATAAAATTTTGAACATAATCTTTGCATCAATAGCTATCCGTTTTGCAAATTTTCAGGAATTTTTGACTGGCCATTGGCATGTAATCCAATTTATTGTACTGCACCTCTTTGCCAAGCATAAGACAACAAGACAACAATCAAAGCGGTAGTGTATAATATTTACACTGGAAAATTGAAAATTCCAGCATAGGCTATTGTAGGTTTTTTGAAGTTTCTTCAATTTTTTATTACATACTTACTTTTATTTTCGACGTATGTATTGTCATTGTTTAGAATAAATGGAGACGGTGGTATAAGTATAACAACTAAAGGTAACCCCTTTCACCCTAAACACGCATTTGGGTTTTCCTTAAATATTTTGGTGGAAGGGGTTACCTTTAGTTGTTGTCATTGTTTATTTTATATAATAACATAATTATTGTATGTACTTTTGTTACTAACTTACATCGTTTTAATAAATATCGTTCTTAATGTTAGTTGGTTAACGTTACTTACCTACTTATTATAGTGTATTAATAAATCAATCTTTAACATTAGTTTTTTAATAAACCCTCCACTGTTACCAGTTTCTCGTTAAACCAGAGGTTGATGTGAGCTGATAAAATTTCAGGGAATTCATCATTGTTTTCTTAGTAATTTACAGTTATTTGGGTTATCTCCAACAAATTTCCTTTTGATCATTAAATGTACATGGTCTCCTCTTATCGTGCTCACGTTTGAAATTGTACTAAATTTATTTGATGAAATAGAAGAAACTATCTACGGAAATCTGTAGTCTTTCTCAAAAACGTTTTAAGTATACAGGGTGTTTCAAATCCTAGCGAGCGAACTTTTGTAGATAATGGGAGTTAAATATCTGGTATTTTACACCTTTCAGTGGTTGTGCCTGTGGATAAAGAATAGTTTCTTCCCTGTCTGAATTTTTAACCCGACGGCATATGCCTGTGTACCCACCGTAAAAATAATTTGCTTATATTTTATCTGTTTCTTAAATTAATGTGGTAGCTTCATCTTCTGTTCGGTTACAGATTGCAGTAAAAGTTTTGAATGTAACTTTAATAAATAACTTTCAACAACTTTCAACTTTTGAGCCTAGTAAACCCCAGGCATAAATTCATGGAGAAAATTTGTTACGGATTTTGTAGTGCGGTGTAGTTGCAATTACAGCGGAAGTCGCGGTGGGGCACAATTTTTGTCTGAAAATATTTTTTCGAAAATGTGACGGGGTCTCATAATTTTGCAAAAAACCTATTTTTATATTTTGGTTCGTTTACAGTGTTACAAACCCATATGAGTTCGTTTATACAGCATTTGTTTTAAATGTCAAAATATGTCAAATTTTATTTATAAAAAATGGCTCAAAAGGCACAAAATAGAAAAAAGCATAAAAAACTCGTGTCATAAGTTATTTAATTACTAAGAAATAACTCCTTACTACCAAAATATTTAAGTAGAACCTAAATACGCATTTAGGCAGTTAGGCTGCCATCTTTAGTAAAAGCTAAAACAAAGAAAGCTGGCCGCAGTTAAGAAAACACTTCTATACTCCGTCAACTATCAGAGTCTAATCTAAGTCATTTATACACTCGTCCTTTGGAATCGTGTTGCAAAACCTTCCTAATGAAACTTGTCCTTTAACATACTATTTTGGACTGGATTTTAATAACGAAAGCATAAATACACTATTGCCAAATCTATTGGTTCAGCTTGATCGGAAAAAGTATATACTATATACAGAACTCAAAACAGCGCCAATCCCCAATGCGCACATGCCTCGAACTTAAAAATACATATATCTATCAAACCTGAGCCATTTTAATCATGCAATTTCTACCGTCTGGTAATTTTTTAACCCGGCAAAGCCGAGTGAGATGCAAGCAGCCAGTATTAAGCTAATAGAACGAGACTGCACCAATAATGTTGTTAGCTTAAATAAATTTTTATTAAAGCAAAACCTACTTGAACCACATATATGGTTCAGGTCCGTCAGGCTGGTTCAGAATTGTGCATACAGATACCCTCGGGTGGTTCAGCTTTGTACCATTACTGTATCTATATATATATATATATATATATATATATATATATATATATATAATCAAATATACCTTTTACCCTAAGGTGTAAGGTATTAAATTTTTACATTTCAATTTTACATTTCATTCTTACTCTAAATATTACATTTGTATACAAAATTTCTCCACTCTTTTTTGTTTATTGCTAATTTTTTCGCTTCACTCCAAGTTTTATTTCTGCTCCTTAGTATTGTTGTCAATTCATCGTTCCAAGTCTTCTTGGGTCTTCCTCTCTTTTTACTTTTATGTACTCCTGCTTCCCATATGTTTTTCACCTGTCTTGTCTTGTCCATTCGGCATAAGTGTCCAAACCATTTTAACTGCTGTCTCTCTATGACATGTAAAACCGGTTCGATTTTTAACTCTTCCCTCACCACTTCATTTCGTACTCTGTCTCTTCTCGTTACACCTTTAACTTTTCTTAAATATTTCATGTCTGTTGCTTGTATTTTGCTTTTGAGGTTTTTAGTTAGTAACCAACTTTCACTACCGTAAATTAAAATGGGCCTAAACATTGTTTTATACACTGACATTTTTGTCTTCTTGCTTATTTCTTTTTTCCCTAAGAATGTGTTATTTAAACTGTGGTATAGTCTTGCAGCATTATTAATTCTTTCGTAAACTTCACTATTTATGTTCCCGTCGCCTTTCGATTAAAACACCCAGATAATTAAAACACTCCACTTGCTCTATCCTTTCTTGATTTATTTCTAACTTTATCTTTTTATTTGCATCACCTATTACCATCGTTTTTGTTTTATTTATGTTTATTTTCATTCTTCGTTTTGTTAATTCGATTTCCCATACTCTCAGGTTCTCTTGTAGGTCTCTTTCTTTGGCGGCACATATCATGACGTCATCAGCAAATGCACACTCTGAAACCTTAACTGGTAGTAATCTATTATATCCTAGATGTACTGGCTTGATTTTGTCCCTTGTCGCTTTGATCACGTCATCCATTATCAATGTAAATAATATCGGGCTCATCACCCCGCCCGGTCTCAATCCATCTTTTATTTCGTATGTTCCCGATTCCATGTTGTCTTTTCTTACGTAATTTCTGCTATTTTCATACAAACTTTTTATTGCTGTTCTTAATTTTGGATTGATATTTCTTCTTTCCAAACTTTCCCAGACTTCCTTCTGTGGCACTCTGTCAAATGCCTTTTCAAGGTCTAAAAATACCATATAGACTTCTGTTTCTTGTAGACTGGCCTTTTCTATCATTTGCTTTATACTAAATATGTGGTCTTGTACACTACGCCCTTTTCTGAAGCCACTTTGTGCTTCCTCTAGTTGGTCTTCTATTTCTACTCTTAGTCTTTTCTCAAGTATTCTCTTATATACTTTAAATGGAATACTTAGTAGTGTAATACCTCTATAATTCTTGCAATCTCTAGAATCTCCTTTTTTAAACAGAGGTATAGTTATTCCTGTCTTCCAGTCGTTTGGTATTTTTCCTGTATTCCATGCCTTGTTAAATAATGTTGTCAGTAATTTCACCCCTTCTGTTCCTATATTCTTTAACATTTCTCCCGTAATATTATCATGGCCTGCGGACTTTCCTCTCTTTATTTCTTTTAATGCTGTTGTCACTTCTTGTATCTGTATATTTGTTGTGTTTTCTTCGTGTTTATCTTCGATTTGTTCTACCTGTATCTGATAGTGTGTGTCGTGTTCGTTATAAAGTTCCTGGAAATATTCCTTCCATCGTTCCATAATTTCTTTTCCTTCTGTTAAAATTTTGTTGTCTTTCGTTTTCACCTGTCTAATGCTGTGTTGTTTGTTTTTTCTTAAGTTTTTTAACACTTTGTAAAATAACTTTTGATTTCCCTTGCTATCTATTTCCATTTTATTCCCAAACTCTTCCCATGTTTGTTGTTTGGCCTGGAGCACCATTTCTTTAACTTTTATTCGCCGCTGTTTATAGTTTTCATAGTTCGCATCTGTTTTGTGTGCTAAGTAATATTTCCATTTTGCTTTTTTAGCTTTAACTTGTTCCTTTATCTTGTCATTCCACCATTTAGTTTGTTTCTTTTTTCTGTTTACTACATTTATCCCACATATTTCTTTTGCAACTTCTAAAACCGTTCTCTTGAAACCCTCCCACAGCTCCTCCAAATCCATTTTTTCCCATTGCTGTGAATTATCCTCAAGTCTTTCCACTACTTGTCTTTCAAATTTAGTGGCTATTTCTTTATTTTGTAGTTTATATGTCCTTAACACTTCCTTTTGTGGGCATACTGTCCCTTTATTATTTTCTGTTATTGTTGCTTCCAATTGTACCTTCGTTATCACCAAAAAATGGTCGCTGTAGATCTCCGCTCCTCTACTCACTTTTACATCCTTTATTTCTTTTCTGGGAATATTTATTATATTAATTACATGCACACCTCATATGTCGTACTAGTTGATTTCAGCACTTCAATAAGTTGTATCACAACTATTTTCGGAATATCAAATAAGACTGACGTCATGGTTTTTCGACGTTATATTTTTCTGTAATTTTGCATACAATTCTACAATTACTATTTTACTGAAGACTGTTTATTCTGCTACCTAATTACACAGTTGATTTATGGAAACAATTTTTATCATTCTTAATTAAAATATACTAACCATTTCTGATTATAATGCATGGATGCCTAATGTTCACGACTGGAAGAGGGCTATATTCCAAAATAATTTTAGTAGGTGGTACACAGAAGATTTGCTTATCGAAATGAAAGAAAATTGGAATATATTGATCTTTAAATTAGAGAATATGCAAACTACCGAACGTTGCATTTGTAAAATTGCCGTTGTTCCTGACAATCATTACGGCGGATCATTTTCAAAAGGATTTGATTAATAGCCGCTCCGAAACGTGAAGATCAAGGGAATAAACGAAAAGTGTTGCGTTATAATCAAGCACGGTACATCGCAATCAAGCTCGCGTGTAAGTGAGAGGCCCTAATCCACCCCTGTCTACGGCTCTAAATTAAATGGGAAATGTAGCTCAACATTTCTTATCCCTGAGAGTTAGTGAAACGAATGAGCATGTACTGCAATGCGCAATACAGTCCGTGTTCCCTGACAGCACTAAAACTACCCCACACAAGAGTTTACTTCGCCACTCCGAGTTCCGTGCCAATATCGACGTTTAGGGACATTACAAGCTCTGGATTAGATCATAAAAGCAGTTAGGCTGCGTGCTAACCGATAATTGCTTATTAAATTACCCTTAAAGTCTCGTAAATCCAATTTAAATCGCAAATATGAAAAGTTAAATCGCCGATATCAGCGATACTGTTAACGAACAGCTGGTAAATACTGTTACACCTATCCCAGAAGTACTTGTTGGTCGTTACCTCTATTACTCTGTATCGACCTAACAGAATTACTCTGCTATAAATGCCAGTTATCCCTATTTAGAATTTACGACGCTTGCGAACGTCTCGTTCCTTCCCGCGGCCCAAATAAACTAATATTATAAGCTGTATAATATTTGTAGTTTTCTTCTTTTGCTGGCTACAAATATGTAAATAACAGAACGACGGGATGAATTTGCCGTCGTTTGGGTAGCTCTTTGTTTGAAAAAGGAATAACTATGCTATATGTAAGTGAGTATATCCCGTTTCTCGTTTCTTGCTTGCTTGTTATAGGTCAAGCATTAGGCATGCGGAGTAATAGGTACCTTAGACACCAAATAATGTGGTGATATGCCCAAAGCAAAAAACAGGCGGCATAAACTGCAAACATTCAGCCATCAGAAGCTTTTAAATATATAATGGGGCCTCATCAATTGTTTAGAAAGTCAGCCAAACAACTGACATTTCAATGTTGACGATTGCGGAGGGGATTGACTCCTTAATTTGTATCGCGAGTACGTAGTTGCAACTACAAACAAAATAATAAACAAACATAATTTAAAGAAAGCAGAACCCGACTAAACATAGCTCGATGAACTACACAGAATAGTGAACTCGTAGCAGATACGATGGGTTGAGAAAACCCCTATAATCTGCATTGAATTTAAATTTAAATATTCGCGAGTACAGACATAGCTTTCTAGACCCACACAACCAGTATAAAACAACTTCTAAATTAAGGCAAATAGAATGAGATTATATCTGGGTTGGGTGGGAGACGCGCTACACGTTTCAGAACAAACGCATTCCATTACACGCCTACAAACCAAAAGGTCTGGTTAGCGGGCCTGATGACGGGTCGAAAATTCGCTTAAGAAAATTGAGCGTCGCAACCAATGAGAATTCGACGACGGCAACATGCAAACAACCAGAGGCCCAAAGACGATGTCAACAATAATAGCGCGCGGTGAACGGGAAAAGTAATAAAAAATTGCTTCTTTACCGTAAGAAAATCTAATAGTTTTGTTGTGGTAACATTTGGTAACATACTGCTATTGGCCGAGCAATCGCAAGGGCCATGTTAGTAATAAATCTTATAGATCATAAGGCAAACCAGTGGATTTGGGACAATACGATAGATCTCTACTTTAGAAAGAGAGTAGCAAAATTATGTGGGAGGCATGTGATGACTTAGGAAAACCAATGGTGGATCAAAAAGATAACTGTGTCGAGAACATCGTGGGGAATTCAAAATGCTGATAGACTAAAAATAATATGGGATGACGATACTAGGAAGGTCTTTGACAAGACCTGAAATAAATTTATTTCTAAAAAGAAAGGTATGGGGAGAACAGGAAAACACTTCTATGTGTTACTGTAGAATATTCTGCTCCCTAGTCTTAATTTCTTTCGTCTAATTTAGGAGTTTATTATTCTACTATTCGTATTCACATGGATTTATATTGCTCATTATTACATTAGTGTTAGGTATTATTGATTATGAATCTTGTTGACAGTCTCTAGGTACCACATCAGGACGTTTAGGTTTTCTTGCCGTTTGTAGGTTCTTATGTCTTTTCATACAGTTCTTGTTTTCGGGTGTTCAGTACAACGATACCATGCCGTGAGTAGACAATAATGTAAGTAATACGTTTAGCAATTTTGTAATTATGTGAGGTATCGCTCGCTGAATTTTTAGAAGAATTTTGATGTCAAGTTAGAATTCCCATTCCATCTCCATTATTCACAAGGTGAGTCTGAGTCATCACTATTACCATGATCTGTTAAATAACTAATGAATCGCAGAATATTTTCAGACGAAATATTTTGCACAACTGTTGATAAGATTTACTATTTCACAATTCTTTTAAAAATGTTGCCACAAGTCAGAGGAACATTTTGAAAGAGCCTCAAGCCATAGATGTGCAACCTTTTCCTTGAAATGCTGCTGTAAATATATGTGCTTGTTGTATTAGTTCTTACATAAACTCCACGCCAGTTTAATAGGGTTATATTGACAATAGTGTAAAGATCGGGGCTTCAACCATGTTCTAAAGGTTCTGCCTTATTGATCATAGCAGAATTTACCAATTTCATTGTAAGTAGATATTATCCCTAGGAAGATTTTTCCGCTGTCTTCTGGTATCCAGTTCTTCACATCTACGTTGCTGATATTCGTCAACTCTGCTGTATAGATAATATCTCCAAGGCCTTCTTTCTAGTAATTTTTCTGTGGATTATCACCTTCAACCCTGTTTTAACGACAGTACTTCAGTATTTGCGCCAAAATTAGTACACTGTTAGTTTAGCAAGCTTAGTTTTTGTGAAAGCTCGAAGCCGTTGCAGATTGAACATACAGCCATTGTAACGGTACTGTGTATTACTGTAAACAGTCCCTAAAATCGTTATTGCATAACACAAAGCAAATAGCGTTAGCGCCCTGTTTTACTGTTTCAGTGACAAAAAAAATTCATCTACACAGACTCTACATTTTCTTTTCTCATTTAATTGACGTACTATAAAAAGAAATGTTGGTGTACAGCTTACCATTCTGACCACATCCAGAGGGCATCTCGAAGCACACGATCGTAGGTCTCCTCTAGGTCAACGAAGCACATATATAGTAGCTTAGACTGTTAGAGTCGAGCAAGGTATTATCACAAAAAAAGAGCCAACCGGCGTCAAATATCTGAGGTAGTAAAGCGGTAGCCGCTAGAACGCAGATGGACTGATCTTTTGCCATAATCACACTTACGGTGTGGGCCAAACTAGCTCTATTCGGCGCTTTTTGTCGTGGATTTTGGGGCTCAGCTGTGCACCCTGCAAGTAGCTTCAAAACACAATATGGGCGCCAGGAATCAAAGTGATTCCGAAAAGAACACCCAACAACAGTTAAATAGGGTTTATTAAATGTGAAAATCTGTTAATCATTAAGACAGTGTAGGTAAATGGTTTGTCGAATTGTTTAAATTACAGAATAATGTAGTAAAGTGTCACGAAAGGTTTCCACACGCATAACTCTAAGAAACCCCTTTGTGGGTTTATAATCAATTAAACTGGTCTATTTAATAGAGAGATGTGCACATCGCTGTCAGGTCACCGATAGCTTAAGCGTGAGTGCGCCTTTTACAACAAATTTGAAATTACAAATTCTGTGACCATAATTGGGAAATTATTGAAACATGAATACATTAGTAGTGCGCGTAACCCGTCTTGCATTTATCTCCCGCCGCCGGAGCAAAGGAAAATTGTGGCGAAATATTCTCTTGTAAGATAATTATTGGGACCAAACGCTTGTCCCCAATGACTGCAATAAAAGAGCTAAAAGCGGCTAATTAATATGGGAATAACAAAATTTGATTTATTTTCAGCGCTCGAAACAACATGCTAAATTAGGCACAAGGTGGGTATCTCGTAATTTAGCGAGCAGCTAAGCTGAGTCGCCGAAGGAGAAGAGATAACAACAGCGCTGCGCTCCAAAGATAAAAAGCGGGAACTGATTGTAAGGGAAGATAGACGGTCGGCCTTACCTTTTGGCGAAAGTTATATTGGTTATTTTGCCGGCTGGTAACTATCGGCCTAGTTGGGCTAGCTCGCCGCGAGGGTCGCAGGGTTCCAGCTATGCTGAAAGAGAATACAAAAAAAGGAGTGGGCGCCAGGTCCTAGACTCAGATCCAATTCCTTGTGCCGGACCTTACACAAGGTCGAAGATAAAAACCAGCAAGTCAAAAATAAGCAAATCAACAACCAATGAATAGATCACAGCTTTATTTTAAATATTGGTGGGTACTATAGTGCATGGCTAACATAAATATATATAAATCACAGCAGGCAGTAGGCAAAATTAGTTACAAGTAGCAAAGGCGATACTTGTACCTTTGTATATTTCTAGCAACAACAAAGAAAACACACAGTATGTGACATGCAATAATAAATATAAATATAAATATAAATATCGAGCAAACAGTAGCCCACGAGCAGTAATAACTATGACCTGTGAATGAGCTAACACATTAAAACATTGCGCGGTAAAAAAAACGGAGCGTAGCGAGTATTAAATTACAAAAAAATAGATTAATCCCTGTGAGGCAGGATATAGCAGGGCCAGGTTATGCAAGCGCTCAGCTGATGCGAAACCCCGAATATCAGCTCAGAAAGATCCTAAGTAAGTATTCAAAATTTCTAAAGGTCAAAACTACCAGGATATATGTCCATATAGTGACAGAGTAGTTTTCTTAGTGGAAATACATCAGGTGCATAAATGAACGCTAAAGCAATCGCTTGAATAAACCTTCGGCAAACTTGTACCTACGTAGAGGCTCGCAAATAAATTACAATAACGCGGAAAAATCGCGAACGCCGCAAACAGAGTTCCGACAAAATAATTAACGGGTTCACGCGACTCCTAAGTAAGGCAATCGGCTACCGTAATCGGTTCTCTAGCCACTATACGCTAAATATGACGTCAGACCTCAGCGACCGACATGCAAATGGCGTCGACATAAACCCGAAGATATCGAGCAAACAGTAGGCAACATGCGGTAAGTACTGCCTTAAAACTGAAATACTAGCGCGGATGATCTAACACACAATTTGCAGGGGAGCTTGATGGGGCGCGGCGGCCGACAAACCCCCGCATCAGCGGAACCACCCAAACAGGATCCTCGCAGGCTCCACGGAGACGCCGTGGTTCGGGGCCAATTCAAAACCGAAGGCTCCTACAGGGTTGAGCCGCAGAGCTGTCTTTACCAATTCGGGTAAGCTCGATTAAAGATTCAATAAAGATCAGTAGCCTGCGCAAAATGGGCGCTCGAAATTTGCAATAGCCCTATCATAATAACGCATTAAAATTATACAAAAGCATGCACTAACATCTAACTCGACAAAGCATTGCTATGCCAAAAATATCATACATGCCCTATCTGTTAACGAGACGAGATTCTAATAACTAACTATAAAATACACCAGGCGCAAATAGCTATATCAGTTTCTTGCCTGTAGTAAAAACATGTCGGCTCCTGACCTTTGGCTTGCGGGGGCCGAAGACGGCAGAAGCAATGAGGGTTCCGGCAGACACAGCGGGAGGCCCAGCGGACTGAGGAAGCGGTGATTGTGTCGCAGGTGAGTGCAGTGCTACACCCTCTAGCGTAGCTCCCAGGGAATTGCAGAATTCCTTGACTACTCGCTAATTTCAGGAGCCCGAATCGACGGTTTGGGTGCCCGCGGAGAGCAGCCGAACGAGGAATGCTAAGCCTCTTCAGATAGGAGTCCAACCTCTCGCAGGAAGCGTCCAAACTCTCCCAAGATCGTAGCCGACAGGAAATGGCATCCCACAATAAATAAATGGCATCCGACAGTAAATGGCTATAACGCACAACGCCCAAATAAGTCCCAAATAAGAAGAAACTGGCCTTATCTTACCTCACGCTGGAATTGAGCCAGAGGAAAGGGCAGAAACAATGCTGGCCTCAAACGAATCCGCAGTTGCGAAGGACGTAAGTATAACCAAATCAAATACGAACGTCTTAAGGGCACATGTGCTTTTTCAGATCCTCCGAAAAATCAAAACGGAGCTGAGCTATACTAATTAGCTCACAAATTTAAGCACACGGCCGAGGCACTAGCAGCCTGCACCAAGTTTAAAATAGGAAAGAGCTCAAAAATCCACCAGTTACCAGTTATCAAAACTTTCCAAAATTTTTGGGCCAGAAGATGCGAAAAAAACCAGCCTGAAAAATGTGACTGCAAGAAGTGATATCCTTTAACTAGCAACAAATAGAATAGTGCAGAATAATTTGCAACAGGGGTTGCCTAAGCGCCATATACAAATATCTGTAGGAATATGACCAAAATAAATTTAATTAGTAGAATACGGGTAATTAATCGAAGAGTTGCCTACCAAACTGCTTGATAATTATAGGAAAATAATTAAAAATAAGATACAGCTAATTATACCTAGTTTAAAGCATGCAAAAATTGGCAAAAGCCAACCATAAATATTCAAGTTCAGAATTCAGCTAGCAGAGGTTCAATACTACGGGGGACACTCCAAAAGTATCGTAACATGATACAGATAAAAAATGAACGGAACTGGGAAATTGAGCAATTCAAAATGCAAAATGATTACAATGTAAATAAAAATATACAGGTTAGACCTGGAATAATTTGGTAAATTGAGAAAACAATTAAACGGAGCGAAAAATGGTTTCAGTAACACCTGCCATGGGTTATAAACTGTTGGATAAAACCTTAGCCAGGACCTTCCAGCTATAACAAGAAAAGATGTACCTGTGTACAAGTTTGCCCTTTCCTTTATAAATAGTGTAGGCGATCCATACCTTGAAGTCTTCAGGTACATTCTTCTGCTACATTTTGCATATTAGCTATTGATGGTGGATTAGCATCTCTGGGGTTATTTTCTCCTCAAGTATGCCATCATACTCTGGTGTTACAACATTTATCATGCCTTCCACAAACCTTCTCACTTGGTTTAAGTTTTGAGCTTGATTTACGTATATCTGTCAGTCCAGATATAAACTCAATATTAGCTATCGCTGGTTAGTGGATTATTTCACCATGATCTCATTATTCACCTTCCACGTACACCTCTCCCATATTTGTCTAGATCTAGAAGAATCTTAATAAGTGGGTATCCGCTAAAAGTTCAAGTTCAGCAGCTTTCTCATGTTAGCTGTGGTCCTTTAGAGTTCCTGACAGCCGTCTCATATCGTTGTGCGCTTTATCTACTTGTATTTTAAGATAATTAAATGGCTTGTCATTTTCCCATCACTGCAGAGCCACTATATAGGTCCCGTCATTGTTCTCATCGAACTAATAACGATGTGTCCCTTTCAGGACCCGTAGAATACCCTTCAATAAGTTATACAATACTTTTAACAATAACAATTCAACCTTTCCCTAATTTGTATCTTCTCCAAATTGTGGTCCTACGAATGCTGTTATATATTTTTTATTTAACAATTTATTTACAATCTACCATAATACCTGAGGCAATCAGTAATTTAAATGACTAATTAAACGTCTTGTGGGCGATTACTTACATTAGCAATTGCCCTTTATACGTATTCTTAGAATAGATAGGTTTTTTAATTCTTAACAATCTTAACCTAAACCAAGTTCCCATTGTTATTATTAGTATACACGGACCTACGAGAACTAACTACTCAAATCTATTGGATAAATCTGAGGGTTTAAATCTTTTTAACCTCCCAACTTTACCATTGTCATCATTTACTAAGTTACTTGCCAATTCGTTTGGATGTACACTGAGTTTATTGCGATAGGTGACACTCACTTTTGTAATTAAGTAACTCATTAACCGAACTTATTTCAAGATCACGTCTAATCACTTTGTTAGGCACATACCAAGGTGCGTCCGTTATTGCTCTTAACACTTTCGACTAAAACCGTCTGATTATATCAATTGTGGAGTTAGCTGCGGCGCCCTATAGTTGCAGACCATATGTCCACACTGGTCTTAATATTGCTTTGTAGAGTAGGATGTTATTAGTGGTTGTTAACTTTAAATTTCGACCTAGTAACCAGTAGATGGATCTGTATTTCAACCCAAACTAAGGTCACTATATCAATAAGGTACCGCCATTCCATTCCTCGCGTGAGAATGTGAGAAAATTGTGAGATAAGGATAACAAATACAAAATTCCCAAGTGCAATAGGGAAGACACTAGTTTTTGGGGATTTTCTTTTTGGTGTAATGGCACTTGTAAAGTGAGGAATCTGTTAGGTTATGTGTTTTTATACCCAGTTGGAGAAAATTGTGCGACAAGGATAGATATAAAAAATCACTAATGGCGGTACCTTATTGATATAGTGACCTTAACCCAAACATGTTGTTTCCAGGTAACACGTCGATCAAGGTGAATGCCGAGGTATTTGACCGTTTCCAGTTGTGGAATTTGTTGTCCGTTTAATCTGACTGGAGTGCACGTTTCACGCTTCAGCGTAAACGTAACGTGAGCAGATTTTGTCTCGTTGGCCCTGATACGCCATTTCTTTAACCAGTCCTGTACCTTACCAAGATGGATTTGCAATTTATGTGATGCTGTTATAGGGTCTGGATGAGTCGACAAGTTGGCTGTGTCATCAGCTATCGTTGTTGATCTGGTTGTTGATATGTCTGCCGTGAACAGCAGATACAGCAGAGGACCAAGGACAGTACCCTCCAGCAAGACGGAATTTATTGTGAAAAGTCTGGTTGAGTCCCCTTGGAATTTAACAGAGTAGTGTCTGTTGAATAGATAAGACTTGATGACTTGATAAATATCAGCGGGTAAAACACTTTTTACTTTATATAAAACAGTCCTTCGTGCCAGACCTTGTCAAAGGCCTGGCTAATGTCGAGAAAGATTGCAGAGCAATATCTTTTGCCTCTAAAGCTTTATTTATTTGTTCTACTATTCTGTGGACCTGCTCAATTGTACCATGCTGTTTGCGGAAGCCAAACTGGTGGTGACGTAACAAACTGTTGTTCTCAAGTACTGGTTTGAGTCTTAGCAGAAATAGTTTCTCAAACACTTTGGACAGAAGAGGGAGTATGCTTATTGGCCTGTCTCCTAGCGGTTTGCCAGGTTTCTGAATAAGAATTATGCTGGCAACCTTCCACTGCTCAAGAAAGTAATCTAGTCTGAGTATTGCATTGAACATCTTGGTAAGAAGTACGATGCCTTTTTTTGGTAACTCTTTAACAACTTTGCCTGCCACTAGATCATAGCCTGTTGCTTTGTTGTATTTTAAGTTTCGGATAATGGCACTTACTTCTTTTTTTAAGGGTTTACATAGAGGGCTCATTTGGAAAGGTGCCTCTAGGAAGTGGTGGATTTGGATTTCTTCTTCCGGTGTAGTTTCTGATGGGTAGGGTCCAAAAACTTTTTTTGGATGATTAGCAAATGCCAAGCCTTTATCGGAATTATTTCTTTCCCACGTTCCGTCTTCCTTGCGAAGGGGTGGGATATGCTGAATATTTATCTTTATTTTTGTTGTGGCTTTCCACAAAGAGTAATCGGTGGCTTCATTGGGAGGTAAATTTTCCATGTAATGCTGTATTGATTGGTTTTTTAAACTATACAGTAGTTGTTTAAGCTCCGTTATAGCCCTTTTGAGATTTAGCTTGTCAATCGGTGCCCTAGTAGTTTGCCATCGGCGTCTTAGTCTCTTTTTTTCAGAAAGTTTCTTTTTAAGTAATACTGGAGAGTCAATGGTTTTTAGTATTTCAAACTCTCTGGGTGTAGCTTCCCACGCAGATTCTTGTACAGTTGGATTAAAGTGTTCGACTGCATTTCTTAGATCTTCTTCTGTTTGTAAAGGTATGTTTAGTTGTAGTGTTTCTTCCGCTCTAATTTTAAAATAGTCTCAATCAGTTTTTTTATTGGAAAACGATGGCGGTCTTTCAGTGTGCAGTATTTGAGTACCAAGAGTAATGAGAACTGGTGAGTGGCCAGACGGCAGGTCAAAACAAGACTTAGCTTGCAGGTAATTCATACTTATATTTTTAGTGATACAAAAATCCAGGTCAGGCAGTTTGTCTAAGTCAGAGGACCAGTAAGTTGGTTCGCCAGTAGAGACAAAGCTCAAGTTGTTTGCGGTTATAGCTTTCAACAGTTCGCTACCCTTCGTGGTTGCCAGTCTTGAACCCCAGTATGTATTTTTAGCGTTAAAATCACCTCCAGCAATGAAACGATGTCCAAGGGCATTTATATAGTGCGCATACTGATATTGTTTGTTTGCGTGTCGCGCTAGACGATACGCAGCTGATATTGTTAATGATCCTAACCAGTCTTCTATTACAATTGTAGTAGCTTGGAGATGTGTTTCGAAGTATTTATTTACTTCATGGTGTTTCAACGAGGTTCCTACAATAATTGCCGTTTCTGCATGGAGTGCTCCATCAGGGTGTGGCGTGACATAGATGGAGTAGTTGTGTATTTTTAAATAGCTTCTTACGGTATAATGTGCTTCAGAGATTGGCATAACGTCGATATGGGGTTGTTGAATAAATGTTGTAATTTCAGTTCCATGTTGTTGTAGGCCATTTGCGTTCCAAAATGCAATCTTAAGAAACTGGGCCATTATGACATTTTTGTGACACGAGTTATTAGTATGTTTAACATTGTTGACATTTGTTCCATAAGGCTTTTCATCATTTGCTTCAGTTCGGATATTTCATTAGATTGTTGATGATTTGTGATTATGACCTATGCTTGTTGTGCTGTTTCATCGGCTATTAGTAGAGATTAACCTATGTTTATTATTTGTCTTTGTCTCAGAACAGGAAATGTTTTCTGTTGTAGTTATTTATATACTTCGCAACCTTTATAGTTGGCGGGGTGATTTCCACTGCAGTTAATACATTTTACGTCATAGCTTTTCGTTTTACGTAGGCATTGTGTGGTTAAGTGGTTGCCTGCATACTTGACGCAACGTGGTCTTCTGTAGCAGAAGTTTTTGGTGTGTCCTAGCCTCTGACATTTATTGCACTGAGGTATTTCTCTTTTTGGTCAAGGCGGTTCAAATTTTACTATTGAGTGTAACATTCTATCTGTATTATATATGTCTTTGTTGTTTGGGGCTCGCTTCTATTCGACATAAAATAGAGGTAGTACTTTCTTCAAATCACCCCGCTCTTTGATATTAGAGATATTTGTAACGGTATGATTGTGTCTTTCAATAGCTTCCTTTATCGTTTCTGGGTCGATTGGTTGTGGGATGAATATTCCACAAAACAACTCTGAGCTTCGTTCTTGCTTACTTTTGTAAGTAGGGAATTCCGTGTTCTTCTCCGCTAGGACTTTAATTATTGCACTGTATTTTTCGGAGGTTTTGGGCAGAATTTTTATCTCGTCATTATATAATAATTTTAGTTCCTAGTCATTTTTCCAGTAGTTCTAGTAATGGTGACATGAATTTTGCTCCAGATACGTAGATCGATGGCGGTTTCGAGTCCTTTTTATTTACATTTTGATCTGCATTGTTGGCTGAATTTTCGTTTTCTAAATCCTTAAATCGATTTGTAAGTGCTATTGGTTCATTTAACCAGTAGTTAACGGTTTTAGCTTGTTTTGAGTGTTCTTCAGGTTTATCAGCGTTTCTATTTCATTTTCTGTTTTCTACTTGTTGCCATTCTTGCTCCTGAGATACTTTAGTTTGAGGTTGCGAAAGAATATAAACAATACTAAAATTTGTAGACGGCATCTGCTGATTTGAGATTTGTTGATTATTAGGTGTGGGGCCTGTGATTTGCTCCCCTTGCATCGGTTCGCATTGTTGTGTTTGTTGAAATGGGGCTTTTTGATAGTAAGCCATAACGGCTTATTTAAATTTAGTTATTTATGTGATTCTTGTATAAATATAAATATAAATGCAGGTTAAAATAGCTTATCCTGTCAGCTGTTGACCCGTAGGCCACTTACTCTTGTGTGCCGCTTGACTGTATGATAATTATGAGAAAACTCCATACAATTTTTATAAAATAATAATTGATGACGATTTATTTCAACTATTCGTTACTGAAACTAATCGCTACGCCAATCAAGAAGGACAGAAAATGAAAACTGCACAAATAAGAAAAGGCAGTGCAAGGATTTCTCGGTGGAAAGATACAATTCAAGTGAAACTAGAAAAATTTGTTGGAATTCGTATGTGCATGGGCTTGTGTCAATATTCTTCAATATCTAAGTATTGGTCAAAAAGTGAACTATATTACAACAAAGTTTCAAAGTATTTTCCTCGAAAGCGTTTCCAACTACTATTGAAGACTATTGAAACCTAGATGCCCTTCAAATGTAGATTAAAGTTCA
Organism: Agriotes lineatus; assembly: GCA_940337035.1. Taxonomy (NCBI): domain Eukaryota; kingdom Metazoa; phylum Arthropoda; class Insecta; order Coleoptera; family Elateridae; genus Agriotes; species Agriotes lineatus. Next base: position 35,669 of record CALNHX010001808.1, on the reverse strand, counting down.
AACAGTATATTGCCAATAAGAGGCATGATTTTGGCATACAATTATTTAAATTGTGCCTTGATGGAGGATACCTCTATGATTTGAAAGTCTATTGTGGACAGGAAGAAGATGAAAGTGATGCATCGACTGTACCGACAAAAGTTGTTTTAGATCTAGTTAAAAATTGGCTATCGTCAGCGTGGCCGAGAGGTTAAGGCGCTCAGCCTGCGGTGCCACGGTACGCGGTTCAATCCCCACATCTGGCAACTGGCGGGCGGTTCACCCAGTCGCTTTAAAAATTGGTTACCCAAACCACGGCTGTGAAAGCAGGGAAAGTAAGGCAGTCGTCGAAGGGGTGATGCTAACCACATCACCCAGTACGCCGTTAACGGTGTGTCAGATTGACTGGTTTTCCGAAAGAGATATTTCTTCGATTCTGACTCGCCGTGTCTCAGGCCAAATTCCTACGTGTGGAATGAAGTGCCCTGAACTTTACTTACTTTACTAAAAATTTGCTAGGAAAAGGAAGAACTGTATGTGTAAACAACACTTCTGTCGAGTTGGCGCATAAACTGATAGATAATCAGACCTACATCTTAGGAACCTTGCGAAATAATAGAAAGAATAATCCAAAAGATGTAGTCAACAAGAAACTAAAAATGGGTGAGGTTAGTGGAGAAGAAAGCAATTCGGGCTCATTTGTAGAAAAGTGGAGAAACAAACGCGACGTAATGATGACTCCCAAAATAATCCCTGAAATGGAACTGTTCGAAAAATGAGAGGAAATATTGAGAAATCCAAAAGTATTATTGAGTGTAACAAACATAAAAGTTATATTGACATATCAGGTAAGCAGTCACTTACTAGTTCTAAACCATATTTTGATGTTTTTTTATCAGAGCAGATAAAGCCTTACAATAGTTCTTTGAGGCGTGGGGTAAAGTGGTACCGCAAATTGGCGGTTGAAGCTGCACTAACAAATGCACACTAGCTTTACGAAGACGTTGTCCAAAAACGATGACAGTTACACAGAAGTTAAAAGGTAGAATATAAAACATAAATTTGTAGGAGAAGTACTTATGAGGTATTTTCTGCAGGCTTACCAAAATCAGAAGGAACACTCCCTAAAGCTACCACCGATACTGATAATAAGAATTCTTTTTTATTTGAATCAGACAAAAGGCAAAGATGCGCACATTGTTATATACAAAAATTGGTAGAAGTTAATCGAAAAATTGCCAAAAGTCAGAGCACGTAGACTAAACGTCGATGCCAGGAGTAATCGAAGCAACTATGCCTGGCATGCTTTCTCAAGCTTCGCAGTTCGAGTTTGAACTAATATATTTTAATTTTTATATTTTATGGCGTTTATTTCATGTACCTGTAGCTTCATGTTTTAATAAAAAAAAGTTCTAAATAATAATTTTCTAGATCTTCTAGAGCCGTGGTGCACCACGTTAGAGCACCGACACAAAAACCAAGGCTACCATTAGTTTGCCTAATGCATATAGAATCGTCATATATGTACTTATTTAAGAGCAGTTCTTTGGTGCACAGCTTATGCGCACCACGGCACTCTAGGTGTTAATAACATGATCATCTCATTACAATTAAAATATTTTTTAGTAACCGTTATTCATTCGATGGTTACTTCAAATTATCTTTTGTGTTGTCATCTAATTGATTTTCAAGGTACATGGCATTATATAAGTTGCCAACTCTACAACTCCCAAGTTATCTCAACCTGGATCTGAATAAAAGTATGCCGTTCGATATCGTGTGCATTCGCATCCGCATATAAGCCAAAGATAACATCGTCCACATAAAGAAAAATTTGCTTGCAGTGCAGAGGGGTGGCTGGCGCGCAAACGGGAACGGAAGTAAAAAGTATTATAATAATATGATTGTGAAGTCACGTGTGTGGCGTAAGCTAGGATCATCTTCACTGAAATTTATTATGTCATAGAAAGTGTTAAATGACGCTGAAACATCTGGATTAGGGCTACCGCTGTTATATTCGTTCATTTTCATATCTACCACACCGACATCGTCAGAAATGTGCTCCATAAAATACTATGTTCAAATTTTACTGCGATCGTTCTTATTAGGCTAATTTACGTTTGATATTCATATCGAGGCGTAAAAAACGCCATTTGGCACTTTATGCGGCTTAATAGACTGCGCTATTGCAAGATTGAAATTCGTATTTAATTGGCGGACGGGGAACAGGGAAAATCTAATTATTCGTTTAGTCAGAATTGAGCTGCCTAAAATATGTTTTGAACGAAGCGATTAAAACACTGATATATTGTAATGTTATTTTGCTAATGTACGCTTTAAATAAATTAAGATAAATACTTTTGCTATTTCTTTTTTATTTCTTGGTTCTTTTATGATGTGTTGATTCCAAATTGTTTTATTTAATAATATAATAATAATAATCTTTATTTAGTTATAAACTATTTTAAGATTTACAGTTGTTTACATATTTACTTAACTAATAATTTTTCTTAACAAAATCGCTTAGTTTTTTTTAACTCATAGATATTTTTAGTTCCTTTAACTTTAATTGGAAGGTTATTATCAATTTTGAAGCCTTTATAAAAGAAACAATTTTGGGAACTGCTTTTTGTAAGTTTGGGTAATCTAGCATTCTGCTTATTTCTAGTACTATAATTATGAATATCACAACCATAAACTAAGTGTTGGGTCATATATTCAGGTAACAGGTTATTGACTGCTTTACTAACAACAAAGAATTGAAATAAATACGTTGCTTCATACTTAACCATTGTAAACAATCTATCATCGCAGAAATTCTTGTATATTTCGAACAGCGTGTGATACGCATGACTGTGTTCTGCTGTTTTTGCATTCTAGCCAATTCTTGTTCATGACATAAAAATAATATACTAGAGCAGTAATCGAAATGCGGTGCGATGATTGTTTTGTAAATCATAATTTTAGACTGTATACTAAGCTTATTAGAAATTCTACTGAATAAGCCTATTTTCTTAACTACCTTTTTAATTACATAATCTACGTGTGCTTTGAAGTTCAATTTATCATCCATAATTACCTTCTCTATTTCTAAGTTATCAATTTATATTTTATTAACCGATTCTGCATTAGTACCTGATAAAATTATTGCTCAGTTTCAGTTTATTACATTTTAATCACTTAGAAATAATTTCTAAATCTATATTCATTTTATTCATGGCATTTTTAACATCTTCATCAGTAACTGTCACTAATGTATCATCTGCAAACAGATTTATGGTGCAATGTTTTAGATTCAATTCCAAATCATTTATATAAAAATTAAACAATAATGAACCCAAAACAGAGCCTTGGGGTACACCCAAGTTGTTTTCCATGTAGCTTGACTGGCACTGATCGAAGTGTGTAGTTTGTCGTCGATGAGTGAGATAACTTTGAAACCACATATTTTCGTTACCACGTATTCCATATTTATGTAGTTTATTCACTAACCGCTGCCTGTCGATAGTCTCAAATGCACGTTTATAATCTAGAAAAACAGTAACTACACTTTTATTTAATTCTAATTCACTTTTCGAATTCATGAGAACCAAGTTTAACGCCGTTTCACACGAATGTTTAGATCTAAATCCTGATGGGTTTTTACTTATAATATAATGTTCATCTAAAAAGATTTGGAGTTGATCTTTCACAATAAATTCGATAATTTGCTCGTATACCGGTAACATTTATTGGTCGAAATTCTTCGCACTTGTTAGTTAATTTAACTTTAGGTACTGGAACAACTCTAGATATTTTCCATGATTCTGGAAAGCACCCTGTTCCGAGAGACTGATTTTTTAATTTAACAAATATCTCACCTACAACTGGTAAGGCATCTGTAATTACAGTAACTGTAATATGGTCGAAAGAACCCATTCGTTTAATTTTAGCTATTGATTTTTTAATATCATTTAATGTAATCGTTTTAAATTTAAAAGTACTGATATTATCCGGAAACGTAGCTTCTTCAAAGCGGTCGTTTATAATAATGGACTTGTTTAGCTCTAATATACTATTTACAAAGTACAGGTTAAATTTAGTAGCAATATAATGGGCATTGCTAATTTCTTCTCCGTCAAATAAAATGTTTGAAGAAGTAATTGTTTGTCCTTTCATTAAAGATTTGACAGTTTTCCACATCTTCTTCGGATTTCCACGACAGCTTTCTATTCTATTTTCATAATATTGGTTTTTCCTATCCTTAATTTTATTGCTGTAAAAATTCCGAATACGTTTATAGTTTTGCCAGTCATGCGTGTTTTTTGTAAATTTAGCTGTCTTGTAGAGTTGATTGCGTTCCGCCTGGAGCTTACGTAAATCACAGCTAAACCATGGGGTGTCAGTTTTAAGTGTAATTGTTTTGTTGTCAATGAGGTCATTTACGGAATTTTGTATTCTGCTGACCATATGTGTGGCAAGATTGTTTACATCTTTACTATCTAATAATGTGACCCAGCTATATTTATTTAGTTTATCAAGCAGTTTTTGTGAGGAGTAATTAGCGAACGTTGTGGTCGTTCTCTTTGCATGTTATTAATTTCTGTTCAACTTATACTTTTCCCATATTTGAAGTTACTGTTCCTAAATATTTTAATTCTGTATAAACCTTAATGGTTTCTTGTTCTATTTGTAGATTGTTGGAAGCCCCCAATTTAAATATTATTCTCTGGGTTTACAAAATATATCGATGTCCTCCTATGGTTGAGCAAATATAATCGGGTCGTCAGCAACTAGCAATAGATGTAATGTATTATCCTCTGCTATGTTTTCTTTCTTCAGCATAGAAGCTAAACGCTAAATAGTGGATGAAATAAAGTGCATCCTTATTTTATTTTCTTTGGTACATCTATATTGTTCCTGTGAGTTGAATTTTTACTATTATTAATTTGCGCTTTTGGGTTCCGATACACTGTAAGAAGGCGAAGAAGATTTTAGCCTGGTCCGTTTCTAATATTTGCCTTACGCAACCGATGCCATATATACATGATCGCCCTGATTTGAATTCGCTTTGTTTATGACTAAGGTCGTATGTTCCTCTATTTTTCTTACCAATAACTGCAGTTTAGTTTAAGTTGTTTTTGTCACATTATCCACTCCTTCAAAAAGTGTGCCCATAGCTGTATTGGTCTGGTATAGTGTTTCCCAATTATATTTTTGATACAATCGTGGTATTACCCTTTTCTTTCTTCCTAGTTTACTGCTTCTATTCTAACATGTTCCGGCCCTATCGATCTATTATTTTTACGTTGCTTAGGCAAACGGTTTTTATTTCACTTTCTTCAGCTACCTGCTGCACTACATGGCTCGTTTTATCTTATTATATACTACATTGTTATTTCTTACAGAAATATTTTATAATGTTCTATCCATTATCAGAGGGTTATTAGACTAATATTGCAGAGCTTTAAATCATTTAATCTACCCAATCCTTATCATTCAGGGAGGAAATGAAGTGTCCACCCGGTTATGTGCATTACTAAGTGCAAGTTTGCTCCTAGGCTACATATCAGGGTGCTGGAGTAAAGTAAGAGTGGTATTTATATCAAAGCTATCAGATGGCAGCTACGTCCGGGCCAAATATTGCCAACCTATAAGTTCCACATCAGTAATTTTAAGACGATAGAATAATTAAGGAAAACATGTGTGAGATTATGGTTAGGCCAACGTTGGTCTATAGAGCCGAAACCAGAGCCACACTATGGACCACTGGACTAAACTGGATAGCATAAAGACGCAACAGATTATCGATCAATGTAATGTTGGATATAGGAAAATTCGTGAGGAGAAAGCATAATGAACGGAACGATCATGTTCAGTAGACTCGGCACGAAATTTATAAGAAAGTTGAAGAACATGTTGTTGTCAACCTACAATGAAAGAACAAGAAGAAGAAGAAAAATTAATTGATAGGTACTTTTTACGTAAGGGAAAAAGCTTTGAAAATTTTTCAACTACATTCATATCCGTATGATATGATGGAAAAATGTGAACTGGTTCTTTACGAAACAATCAGCAAAGGAGAAAACCCCGATGATCCAAAGACTTCAAAGTATGTCTTTTTGCATATCGAAGGTTCCTTTGGCAATACCTTGATTGAGGTGTTTTAGTTCTGATTAATAGGAGAATCAACACTACTCTTAGCAGATGGATAATAAACGCGCCTAAAATCAGAACTATAGGTAACCACTTCCCTTCATCTGACAAGAGTGAATGTCTCAGAACCAGAGAATGCTCACACAGAAGGGTTTATTCACCACTGTTGTGGGCCCTCTTGATGGACTGACTCTTACGAGAAGTAAAAGAAGAGAATCTATATACAAAGGGCTGTGCTGATGACATCACCATTCATACACATTTGAGGGCGTAGTATTCCTGAGGATGCAATTAGGCCTTCATGCTGTGGGGTAAATCCAGGCGAGTATCAATTAATTCGAGAAAGGTCTCGATTATGATAGTTACACAAATAAAATAAAGTATGGGAGCTCAACACTATTTATGGAAAAAGGTCAAGTACTTCAGAGTGATTTTGAAAACGAAATTTACATAACATAAAGGCTGGCACCCGAAATTGTATACTGGCTGATTACAAGAGTTATTATACCCACAATAACGTATGCAACCTTGGTGTGGTGTTGGTAGAACGGGGGCAATGTGAAGTACCCCCACAGTCGCAGCAGTCCTACTAAACCGCCCTCCATTACACCTATGGGCAGAAGAAGAGGCAAGATTGGGGCGTACCGGCTGAAAAACCAAGGGTATGATTACTACTCTGAGCACTCCGGATATACTGAAATATTTAATAATATATGTGAAACTTTTGCAAATGAAGACTGACAATATAAATACATTCCAGCAATTCCAAAAACAGTTTGAAGTATATCTTACAAAGCAGTCAGATTAACATGAAGAGAAGATTTTAATCAAAGTTGAGGAAGAAAAGTGGCACACAGATTTAATCAAGAACAGATTTGGAACCACACAATACGATAAACCTGCAACAATTTGCTAGAGTTTTCGTGGCTAGAGTAACAACAATTTTAACCTGCGCCCAAATAATGGTGCGGAGATACTACCAGTGTAGGAGAATATATATTGAAACGTATTTCCACTATTTTTAAACCCCAATTGGTATTTAATTATATTTTGTCTAAAGATATCTTAGTTGTATTAATATACATCTGCTTCTTATACTATGCAAAGAAACATTACCTCTTTTGGAAGTTGTCTTATTGACTTACCTTTGTTTTCCAGTAAAACTTATAACAACTTTGACATTTTTTAATTACACAATTCTGTCATTTGACATTATGTCATGATAAATACCCCTGTTGTAGCCTCGACTAACTAGCTCGGAACAATAAAACTCCTTTCTCTCAGCTGAATGGGGTTATGTTACTTATAAATATATCAGTTATTATAATTTTTTAATCTTCAATTTATATTTAATCAACAGTACAGGATACTGTTAAAAAATTTAAATTCTTAATTCAAATAATTTCAAATACTTTACTTAATATCAGAAGTTAAACGTTGATTTTATAATTATTTGACGTTTGACCTGACATTACAATAAAATAATTGAAATTTCAAATAAATTGTAATCACTTGATCTTATCCTTCCAATGTAAATAAAATTATATCATACTAAAATAACCTACTAACCGAAATTACAATATTTGTTATAACTAAATAGGGTTCTGTCTACGTAATATCGCACCAAATTCGCTTTCAAAATTATTCTTTTAAAACTTTATAAAATGTTCACTGACCTTGGCATCTGTTTCTTTGGTACCTGATTGCTTAACGGTATCTTTATACTGTTGAAGATTCTCTCAGCAAACACATGATTGTTCCAGGTTACCTCAAAGCTCGTTGTAGCTCTCCAAAATTCTATTATTTCTAATAGACTTCCAATTCATTACACAAGAACACACTTTAGCGCTGGCTTTACGTTATTAATTTTATTTTTTATTTTTGTAGATAATACAATGTCAAACAAGTTTCATAACATTGACTTTTATATTAAAAATAATAAAAATTGTGATACTTTATCATGTTTGATTACAGAGAAAGCTATTTTACTAATGCTAATTCAAACTTTCAATTATTATATTTAAGGGAATTCAACCCTCAACGTGATTTTACATGAATTAGTTTTCGATGTGATTTTAATAATTGTTATTCCCAACAGAAACGCATTTGGTTTCCCTAATAACTGCCACCAGTCATTCATACAACTGTTCTATTCATGTACTGTATTGACCAACTAGATATTAAAAATTAAAATAAATATTACATGCACTTGCATGTTGCATTACAACGTCTTCCTTCACCACTGCTTTAATCAGTATTTATCCTTGTCTGTTAGTCCAGCGTTCTACCTTGACGTTTTCGCGTAATTGTTCTTTTTAGTTTTGTACTAAATCCTTTTTGTCCTCTGCCTCATTTTTCCTCCTTTGTTAGCGCTTCTTCCGTTGCTTTGTTTTTGCAGTTTTTTATATGATCGCATATTTCGTTGGTTCGGTTTCGTCTCATGATATAATTTCTCGCTACCTTCTGCCGCAGCAATTTGACTCATATGTGAGGCGCTTTGTCCCATCCCTTTTGTCCCGAGTATATCTAGCAGTGCAGTTCTAGTTACATAATGCTGGGGTACGTAGAATTTCGAGTAATCAAAAAATCTTACTTGACTTCCTTGCTTTTCCATTTTATTCATGCGACGCCCTAGTTTTCCTGAGGCAGCGTGACCTTGTTGTGGTCGTCAGTACCGTTTAAACGTGCAAAAAGCTGACACTCTCGACTTTTTTGTTGTTTAAGTAACCATTTGAACTGTAACAGCTTCATTATATCAACACTTCCTAGTAGGTTTCTTGTCATTTTATTAGTTTTGCACATCCAAAAACAATTGTCCCTACGACTAATTGGTGCTTTGCGTGTGTGTATACGCCTATATAATTTACTTTTAACTTCTCATCTCTAATATCAGCTATCAATTCAGTAATTGGCCAAAGCCCTAGTACTGAATATATATTACTGTATTTCCTTGTGTTAGAAAGGTGTATTGTCTATCTTCAGCCTTATGAACTACGCATAGGCTGATTATTCTCTTTCCATGATCACTCACAAGGTCCTCTTTGAGCCTTTCCAATGTCTCATCATTTTGTCTGTTACCCACTTGACTGTTCAGTTTGATTACTGACCTTTCCTATTTGTCAAGTGTTATAAAATTCTTTCTTATATCTATGATATCAGACATTCTCCGGGTATTTTCATTGTAGATCGCATTACGTGATCGTTAATTTTCTCCCACGTTTGCATTGTGTTTGTTTTTTAACGAAAATCTGTATACAAATTCGACCGACAAACTTCGAGGGTGTATTTGCTCTCTACAGATGTATCTAAATTGTTCGTATACTTATAACCTATCTCCTTTCATTTCAAAGTTAGAACCTATTTTGTGACCTTTCTTTTAATCTAGCATTGAAATCACTGAATGAAATTTTATTCAAATATCGAACTATAGTAGGCTCTATAAAAAATTGGTCACTACACTTTTAAAGTACGTTTTAATAAGATATCTGACACTGTTTTATTAAAATTTTAACTTAGTTATAACTGTTATAAGTAAAATTAATTTAAAAATCTTAGAAACAAGAAAAAATAAGTTTAATTAAAGGTAATAAATATGAAAAAAAGAACGCAATCGAGAAGAGTTATAAAAGTTGCTCAAAATTCCTTCCTTGAACTTCTATACCCAGTGGCATCGTCGAAGTAAAGACTGACGGGTGCGTTCAAATATTCCTGGAGTTCCTCTTAGGTATCACAGGCTTCAACAATTCTTTTACGCAATTCGGCTTCTGTTTGTATTGGTGTCTCATATACCAAAGCTTTTAAGTGGCCCCAAAGAAATAAATCTAAGGGATTTAGGTCGGGTGAACGAGCTGGCCTTCTGTTACCAATCCATTTGTGCGGAAACACCTCATCTAAATAGTTTCTTGCCACAATGCTAAAAGGCACTGGGGCGCCATCATGCATTAACCACATCTGCCTACGAATTTCAAGTGTAACGTCTTCTAATAATTCTGGTAATGCATTTTGAAAAAAGTTGACATAAATCTGTCCTGTTAACCGCGGAGGAAGGACATAGTGGCAAATTAGGTAATTGTCTAGTATACCACACCATATGTTGACACTGAACCGATGTTGAGTATTGCGGATTGCGATATTATGAGGGTTTTCCTCAGCCCAAATATGTAAATTGTGAAGATTTGTAATGCCATCTCTTGAAAAGTTCGCTTCATCTGTAAAAAGTATTTTTCACGCGAAAGTTGGATCTTCAATATTTCGATTTAGTAGATCTTCACAAAATCCTAGACGTTTCAGAAAATCTGCTGGAAGTAAGACTTGTACCTTTTGAGATCGATATGCATGAAAAAGTTGCTCATGCAAAACGTTCTAAATGGTCATATGACTCACATCCACTTGGTTTGCTAAACTTTTTGTACTTAGGTTTGGCTCCTGTTCAATTCTATTTAGAATATCAGCAGTTCGGACGTCTGTTTGTCGTCCAGAATTTGATCTTGAACACCCAAGTGAGGCGGTTTCGCATAATCAGTTGATGCGAATGTTGTATGATGAGGCTGTCGCCTCAGGGAAGACTTCTCTGTATAAATTTGCAATGCTTCTCTACCGTTCCCTTTCGCAGCTCCATATGCCCAAAGCATGTCCACCATTTCACCAATTGAATAGGCCATGTCGAATTTATAAACTTGAAATTGATTTTTTTAATATTCGCCTAAATTGTCATTAATTAATTAATGACATTAGGTACATATGAAACATGACATTTATAATTAATCAAACTTCTAGTGCGTGTAATGTGTAAGAACACTAATTTTGAATGGTTTTTGGAAGTTCAGAATTCTTTAAAGAAGATAGCTAGGTCATAGCTGATAATAAATTTTATTGTTAATATTGAAGCTAATGGATTTCCTATAATTTTTATATTATTTAATAAAACTAATCTTGAAAAATTCACAATGTTTTGTTGGAAGTGTTTTGACCTGTGCAGAGTTTATTTTGCAGATAAGGATCAAGGTTATCTAATATTATAGGCTATATTTACTGAGAGGAACATACACTCAAAGTTTGTCGGTCGAATTCGTATACACCCTGTATATAAATTTATAAGTATTTACTATAGAAATAATTTCTCACATTACAATAATAACATGCTGCGCAGGCACAAGGTTTCCTGTTAATAAAAAAATGAGAACTACCCTAATAGTTTTACATTCCATATCCTCGCTAGATACATATTATACGAACTATTATTTTTATAACCAGTGCGGTCATATATATCGGCTTGGCGACAGCTAAACTATATTTCCAAAAAGAACGAACGGTGTTTGCGTCGAGGAGAAGAATAACGTCGGGGGAATTTATAGACATTTTTCTGAATTTAATCTCGAGTTATGCCGAATGCAGATGCCTCATTGTGTCTTCTAACAAACTACACCAAATTCGATTGTCATGGAAATGAGGAAAATATAGAGCGGCGGTGTACGTAGAACATACATAGGACGTGCACTCGTGCACTCTATTTACATGTCTATACGTTGCGAAATTTATTAGCCTTTTAAACTACAAGACTGCAATAAATTTGTTCGCTAGATTAGAATGTACCTTGGAAAATTTACAGCACGACTAAATGTAGCTAAATAAAATACAGCTAATATATGCGGTGTTTGTTCTACACGAGACTTAAGTATGCAGATGTAATTTTTGATAGTGTTCGCTATAATTTGCACTTCACTAATTAATGGGAAATTTATTGACGACGCCGGTGCTTTATGAATAGCCAATTCCATGGCTTATGCTCGCAGCTAACACTAAAGACCGGATTATTGTGCGAACTATTTCAAAATATTATTAGAAAATTCGATATATGTGGAAAGTGATGTCAAGTTCACAAAAAGAATATCAGTTATCACGAATCTAAAGACAGTGTGAAACAAGAAATTGAATTAGGATGGCGGAAAATATTGAATAATATAGAATAAGGGTTTTGACTGTGGTGTTAATAAACAATTTGTGAAAATTCGTAATACTTAGGAAATAAATTGTATGAGCAATTTAGAAATAAAATACAGTAATTTGATTTGGTTGGACATTTTACTTTATTAAAAGGGAAGTTTTAGTTATGAGCCGATGTATTAATTTTGACTATGAGAAAATACAGAGAGTTATTTGGTTTTACTTGGAAGATTGAATTTATTAAGAATATTTTGGAATAAGAGCTTAAGTACAAAGTAATAGACCAACTGAGAAGTCAAGCTAATATGTTATCTAAAAAAATCATTAATGGTAGTAGAATGAATTTGGGTTTAATTTTAACATCTAGAATGTGACAGATAGAAAAATTGGAACCATATAATGTAACTATCGTAAGAATTGATTACAAATCAACAACGAAAAATTTTAAATAAAATGGATATAAAATTTTGTAATTGTGTAAATACGTAATAAAAAACATTAGAATACTAAAGAATTTTAATAAAACTTAAAGGGGTATGTTAATTACGCAACACAAGGAAAATAAATAGTCCAAGGCAAGATTTTGGAATATCAAATATATGTAATTAAAACTGGGATTGAGGAAAACAGAACCAATTGGGTGTGTAGCAGAGGTCCAATACATTGCAAAGAAGGTGCCACTGTAGGTGCTACAATAAATACCTCGTCGTGCTGGAGATGCTGTCCGTTATTGGAAATGGGAGCCGTCCATAGGGCTGTGAAAGGTATGGCATTTTGTTGGAGTTTGGAAGTGTCAGTGCAGAGTAAGTGGTTAAGTTGAAGGTATCTGTATAAATAAAAAGTGATTAATTAATATTAAGAAAGAGACATTATAAAAAATAAAGTGCTTACGCAGATTATAGGGATTGTTGCTGTTGGAATATAAGGGAGTCATATTGACTTGATTGCCAGTTTGACGTTTAATTTAAAAATTAATGACAGAAGTATTTTAAACATGCAAATTTGAATCTAACTATCACACAAAAACATACTGAACTCACCTGAGATAAGAGTTGAAGTGTTATACCACATCTAGTAATTAATATTAATAAGATTGATAAGTTAAGTGAATTTTTAATAAGATTCTAATAACAAATATAAAGTATAGTTGGTACACTGCACCATTGAAGAAAACAACAGAATGTTCTACTTCCTTCAATAATTTTCTCTAACAAAATGAGAACCTACAAGGCAGATCACCAAATAATTTACATGAATGAAACGTACCTACATGCTACACATACTGACAAAAAGAGATGAACCGGTAAGTCCAATGTTGAAATTGGAAAACCCGTAGCAAAGGGTTGCGCCTCATTATTTGCTAGCAAGGTCTGAAGATTGTTTTGTGCAAGTCAATGCTCTTCAACAAGACATACATTATCTCCAGAAGATTCGAAAAATAAATATTAGGTGTTGGGTTACCAAGAAGAATACAGAATGGGCTGCAGGACTGTAGCAAGGGGGAAGCCTTCTCAATCTTATAAAAATAAGCAAATTTTTACCAAACATCTGACGTATTGGCCAACATATCTTAACGAAACACTAAATCTAATGGAATTTTTAATAAGTTATGGCAGAGAAGAGAAGTGTACCAGGGAAGAAGACGGTACTCCGGTGATTGTAACCCAAAATCTTCTATTTCTGCCTTTGTGAGCTGGGAAGTTTGCCCTTTCTGGTTTCTTAACAATTAGACCTCTTTCAATGTCTTCCCTGGCCCCTTATAGGTTTGGGTCAATAGTTAACTGCCAATTTCGTAACTCTTCTAGTACGTGCTTTTCCCAGTTAGATGTTCCGTTATTTTTTTAAGTTACTGTGTAAATGTTCAGCTCACGCCTGATATCCCATTTGCGGATCTGTTTGCATTGTCTGCATCTTTTGTCACTTTCCAAAAGTCTCACTTCTCTCGCTTTTGTTCTGTTAAAGTGTGTCCATTTACATTAGGTCACTAAATACATCTTAATATACAGGGTCTCTACTTCTCGGAAAAAATCATGTATCGGTTGACGTCAGTTTTTTGGCGCCAATCAGTCGCTTCTTGGAGAATAGCTTCGACGTGAGATTTCCGAGCATAAATAAGTGCTTTTTATTACGAATTGTGATGCAATATTGCAACGATAATAAGATATACTGCAATGATCTGAGTGTGTTATTATAATAATTATATTATATTATGGAATAAATCAAGGATCACTATAAACTAAATATTTGCCTATTTTCACTTTAATCAAATTTAACTGAGTGACCATATCTTATAGGTTCGTTGTTTACTTCAAGTTTAAAAACAGTAGTTTGCCCTTTTATTTATAATACACTAATCTGATGTAAATTGTGCTAGCTCAAAGATTTCGCATGAAACTCTAATCTCCCACAGGTCGGAGGTTCCTTTTGTCCGTTTGCAATAAGAAAATGTACGCCACTGAGCGCGTAGTTCATATGCGACGCAGTTCGCTTTTGCCTAACACGCCTGGTGTTTTACTGTGATTAAAAGCAATTCAAATGAGCGAACTAACAGGTAAGATTTGAATCTGGCGCTTTATTTAAGCGTCCCTCTAGCTTTTGTTTTTAATTTCAGGTAAACTTGTCCACTGCATAAAATTGAGAATTTCCTAACCCCACTTCTACTGGAGTTTGTATTAGATTGAATTATTTGCGGATCTCATGAATTCTACTTGGAAACAACTCCGCAGCAAAGCTATTAGGTCCCTCGGTGCGTTTCTCAGTTGTAATAAATCAAATGGCTTCACACTAACCTTTTATTCCTTGTCTTAGGTGCGAGCCGATGGGTTGCCGATTGAAGAAAATGCCCAGACCTTCTCTCGCAGTAATAGGATGGACGTGTGATGCTGCTGTGATGCCCGTGGCCCTCGGCTGGAACGGCAGGAACTCCTATACAGGCTCTGGAACCCCTGACGTAGCACGAACTGGTCGCCGAAGGCTGCGTCCTCAGGATCGGAAGGCGGCCGCAGGACAAAATATTTTAGGCAACGGATTTTGCCTTCTTCACTTGTGCATGAACACTAACTTGTCAGGAGCACTTTGGTAAATTTATATGCTTGTAAATTAATATTTAGTATGTAAAATTTATAATTAAACACAAGCCATAAATTAAATGTTAAGCATCAAATTTTATTCATTTGTTCTCCCCCAATTTTTTTTTTACAAACAGGATATTGACTTTAGTCAAATTATGTTTTTAACAATTATTAATCTTAAATCTAATACATGTTTATAATTAAATCAATTTATAAAAATTGCCTTTGTATTTTTATAATTATTGTCTATCGATTTTTAAACGCGTTTCACACTTTAACAGGCCTTTTTTGTACACTGAGTACACACTGATCACTGCTTCCTTTTGTGTCCATATCCTCATTAGCTACTTGAAGATCAATGTAATGTCCATTTTCACTCGTACTTGCTGATCAAAACACTGTTCATAATCCAGCCAAATTTTCCAATTTTATTTACCCATTTTTATCTTGTAATTCTCTTTTATACCTGATTTTTGTGCTCATTGCACTTTCTTTGATAAGCTTTCTGTTTGATTACCTCTTTTTTAACTCGCTCAAAGAAATCATTTACTATTTATTATTACTTTAAATATTGCTATACACTCATTTAAATCTGACTTCTGTAAGAATATTTCAATTGCATATTTTAAATAATGCCATAGTCTTATTAAAAAGCTTTAAGACCTGCAACCCTATGACAGTCAAGTGTCATTAGATTCTAGCCTTATTTACTTTATTCTAATGACAAATAATGGCTCAATTTGTCCATTTCATTTTAAACTGACACATTAGGTACAATTATACAGAATTGTGAATCATAACGACTCTGTGCTTCTATGACTTGGTATTCAACTTATTCTCATGCTATCAGAATTGTTTTTTAAGGGCTAAATACCATCTCAATACATGTATAAGAGAAAGATAACTAGAGACGCAAGTGTTCGTTATGTACCGCGGATCTTGGTATAGTCTGCCCTAGCTGCTAAACGGGTGAATATATGGGCCAGTCCTCGATGAGTCAGAATGTGTTTGCTTGTGTTCACGGCCACCGGCCATTTATTTTAAGTCGCCGGGGTTCCGTTAAGTTAAAATCTCGTGGGGCTAGACTCTTTTAAGCTGCTTTTTAATTTTTCTTTTCCGGTTGACTTTTTGTTTCACATTGAGTTTTCGTGTGTCGTTTACCGGTGGCTCCCGAATTAATCTTAATCCGGGCCACGAGCTTTGTGCCACTCGTGAATAAAGTGAAAATGGACATTTCATGGTATGGAAAAAGCTAATCCAAGGGGAAGATTGCGTAGTATGGCATGTCGGTTACCCTGGAAGTATATTCGGACCATCCCGAATTTGTTTAAATGTCATCAAGGAATGCCATTTATTAAGCGAAACATATGTTTGTTTCCTACCGTCGTAATGAGCAGAGTTAAGAGCAAGTTAGCCGCTCACTCAAAGCGTTGGTTTGGGGTTAGATGGAAGAGCAGACGTATGCTAGTTGCTTGGATTTAGTCATTATATGTGGTGTTCAACTGGCATATGTACTGAATCTCGCCCTAACTATAAATTTCAATTCTTTTTAGTGTGTTTTGCTTGTAGTAATAAAGACATTTATTATTATTATTATTATTATTATTATTATTTACCAGTATCAAACCTGCAACGTCCATACCCTAACGGCTCAAAGCTGAGATCGAATAAATCAATCAATCCCTTATTTAGAGCAACCCTTGTTAATAGCAGCTTAGTTTCAGAACATGTATTTAAAGGTAACTTAGCCAGTATGATGTATTGAAGTGCGAAATCTCAGCGTGTGTTTCGAGTCAGAAACGTTTATTGGCCTGATAGCACACTTTAGCTTAACGTCACTGCATACTGCATAGATATATGATTTATGTGTGCTATGTTTTGTCAACGTTTACTACGATGTATTTTCATTTTCGTGCAGAGGTCAATTTGTGGTAGTACACGAGTAAGGACAATTTATGAATTTAGCGCTTTTCCGCATCTGTATTTTAAACATTAGTACTTTTCCAGCTTTATCTAGGCCCCAATTGACAGTTCAGCTATGTTTCAAAACTTCACCCCGTTCATTTTCAAAACTGGCGTCTTCCGGCTCATTTCATCATACCTTGGCCAATGTTTTATACAAATTCAGATATGGTTGCTTGCCGTATAAAAGACGCCTTATCTCAATTACTAGTTTGGCCGGTCATTGTCTGTGACTTCTACGGTTAGATGTCAGCATGTTTACTTCCAGGGTACCATTTATCGCGAGAAATTCTGATGAAATGTTGTGCAATACTGACCCTTTCATGCCAGTAAGAGGGGAACAAGATGAGTAGCGCACGCGCGCGTTCTCTTTGGCTTGGACATACAACTGGCGGCATTAAAGAAAGCAACAAGTGTCATCGTTTGTTACGAATCGGCGGAGGCCCTGGGCCTTAGCCGGGCGACGAGGAAATTAAATTAAACGGTGAGTAGGTGTTATCGGTCAAATTTTTGGTTATTTGAGAAACGTTTGGTGCAGTTATTAGCCGAGGATTTCTCGTATCGTGGAGTTGGCAAGCTCCGATTGACGCCTTTGGGGCGAATTATAAATGGGAACCTCCTTCGTGCTAATTATTTTTTATGAAGTTACGTGTACCGCACCGCAACCTTGCCTGTCGACCACGTTCTTCGTTTTCTACCCTCCTTGGGGAATTTTACATCGTCCAGAACCGCTGGACAGATAGCGCCCTAGGTAATTTCTCGCAGTTCTTTAAGCATTTTAGGGCAGTCGCTTGAGTACGGCCTGTAGCATCGTTGGATCTCATAATCAGAGCAAGCTGAACACTTACTAGGTAATGTGTTTTCTATGTATAATATTAACAAGCATTTGGGTGCAGTGAATAGTGATTTGTGAAGTGTCGCCATTTTACGTAGTACTACTGATAATTTAAAATTAAACGTTCGAATTGTTGCCACTCTCCTTAACTTAATTCGAGTATTTATCGCCAAGTCTTAATGTTTGTACTTGGCTAAACTTTGTGGGATTAAAGTAATTACCGCCATTGAGTCATATTTGATTGTTTACCGTCAAGATGTATTGTTTGTATGTAATTTTATTGCGTAATTAAAGTTGTTACCGTTTTTGAGGCCGTTAGATCATTTGCTGTTTAGTTTACCGCCTGTATTTAGATTAAACGTTGTGCAATTAGCAACACTAACCTTTATCGAGCATTTCATTCAATGTTCAATGTTCACATACCTACATATTTCTACGTTAATATAGTTCATTTTCAATTAGTTGTGCTTTTCTTTAGAAGATTTATGACGTTTTCAGATATATTTTGCTATGTTTACTTTGTAAAAGGGGTTTAGGCAGCTGTATCAAAATGTAAGCAAGGTAAGTTCAAGGCAGCTGTACGTGGACCGTATCCCGAGCACTGCCAAGGTTGAATCGGAAAGGTTGGTTCATCGCTCCCACTTACTCGGTGAGCTCACTTGTGTTTTTCTCGATTTAGTAAAGTGGTGGCGTCTAGCAATTAACACTTTTATTTCGTGTAACGGGTTGTTGCCCTAATTAAGGTCGTAACGAACCTCCCCTTCCTCTTCTGAGTCTTAGTCGGCAACTTTTGTTACAGACCATCTTAACATACTTGGGGCAACGGATCCGAAAATTTTCCAATTTCTGTCGTTTTATCGGATAACTGACGGTTGAATATTTTGAATGTCAAATTCATATCGTAACGACGTTTTCTTGCTGTAACACACTCGAGGTCTTCCCATTTTGTAAAGGGATGCCTCATTATTATTTGCTATGTGTTTTTTACAGAATTGCTTATTTGCATTTCGGATTTTGGTAACTTGTTTCATGTATTGCGCAACTCGAGTTATATTGGAAGTTGCTTTTTAACTTTTCCAATGATTTTTAAATAGTTTAATAAACTTATTTTCTAATATTTTGTGTATCTTTGAGTCGCAATGTTAGCTAAGTAATAAAAAACCGCGGCCGTCATGCGAGTAACATTTTAAAGTTGTGTTGAACCTTTTCAGAGTAAGTTGTTAAGAGTTTTTAAAAGGAAAGTTGTACTTTAATAGTTGAAGCAATTAATCTTCTAGCGAATAAAAGCGTAAGTATTCATTGTATTAGATCCAATCTGCTTCGGCCGTGATCAGCGTGTACTGACGATTTTCCTAGTATTTTTCTATTCTATATCTCAAAACAGGACCTCATGAGTACCGTGGACCTCTCTCCAGCGTGCTAGCTGTGGAAAATCGGAAGCTTTTCTTACCGTTGCCTTCCAATGCAATCAAACCTGTCATAGGTGCGGTCTGGTGTTGTCATAAAGTCGAGTTTAGATCGTAACACTCTGAAACCGTTCTGTG
Source organism: Agriotes lineatus (assembly GCA_940337035.1). Taxonomy (NCBI): domain Eukaryota; kingdom Metazoa; phylum Arthropoda; class Insecta; order Coleoptera; family Elateridae; genus Agriotes; species Agriotes lineatus. The sequence goes on along the minus strand of CALNHX010001808.1, from coordinate 16,200 downwards.
GCGCTATATAATCCATGGTGATTAATGGGCACTTAGGCATTAAAAACAACATAAAATGTTCAAGTGTCTTTGCCTCATTACACTTATCTCCAAACTGTAGCATCGGAGTTGTCATTGCTTTATTTTCATAATGGCATACGTCTTCCTTTACAGCGTCCTTTGGATTGTATCACAAATGTTCAGGTATGTATGTAATTTCTTTGCTAGTTTAAATAGTCATAAGAGCTAATATTAAGTCCTACATAGGCAAATTGACTTACTTTGCCAAGTATTCCATAACCATAACTATTCTTTGGACGGATGAAGCCATTTTTGCAAGAAATGAAGTTTTCAATCACCACAATAGACATCAGTGAGCACATAAAAATCCATACTGCATTGGAGAATCTATCCACCAATTTAGATTTTCTCTACACGTTTGGGTAGGAGTTGACAATAACATTGTTGGTGCATACTTTCTGCCAATTTGATTAATTGATAAAACTACTTGCAGTTTCTGAATGAACTCATGGATGATTTGCCATTCAGTCTCCGAAGAAATCTAATCTACATGCATGATGGTACCCCAGCTCACTATGCCCATCTTGTTAGAAAATGGCTAAATGATAATTTCTGACAACGCTGGATAGGTCACAACCGTTCTATACCATAGTCAGAAAGGTCACCTGACTCAATAATGATAGAATAATTAACAGTGCGCACTTAATCACTTTGGAAATCCTTCAAAACGTGCATAATGTAATTTCTGCAAGAGCAGTGTGTTTGGAAGCGACAGGAGCACAGTTTGAACGTTGAATCTAAGTCCTGAATTTTTGTTATACTGTGTAATTTGCAATTTCTCGATATGTTAAGTTTTTGAAATAAAACAGATTGGCTTTTCTTTGCTGACCGAATCTTTATACTGTTATTGAACCTATGTTGCCAAATCTACAGTTCTTAAATTGCAGTCTGCAGGGATAGTTACACATCTCAGAACGTTTTCTCATTAACATCTCAATTTTGAATAGGGAACATTATCACAAAACGCGGGAAGACAGTTCACGAAGTGACTTCATACCGCCCAAGAAGGTTATTACCGTCAATGAAAAAAATATTTGAAAACTGGTACTCCAAACACTGAAGGACGACATTGGCTTTCTAAGTCGTATACCAAACCTCCAATCTAGATCCCAGGAACGATATTCTACGATACAGTAAATCCACCGACCTATTTGTTACGGTTTTACTAAAACTGTAACAAAGCTGGGAAAGAAACTGCACTCAGCAGTATTCCTCGACGTAGCTTAAGCTACCTTTCTACTATTACCTTCGTTTACCATCCTACCTCCTTGAAACTGCCCTTTCCAATTATCATCAAGTTGATTGCGGTATGCTCCAAGGAACTGCGTTTGTTACCTTATTATATGTTATCGAGACATTCGATTTAACATAAAATAATAGCATAACTACTGCAGCACGATGCAGCAGTGAATATATTATAGCTTGAATATAACTTCAAAACCACTTTCTTAAAAAAACGTCTAGGCAAATGAACAAAAGTAGACCAAATGAAATTAGCTCAAATCACTTTTACTACAAAACGAGTTGCGTGTCTGCAAGTCCTCATGTATAATACACCAATAGTTGTTCAAATATAAAGAACATAGCTATGCTTATACTTTGCCCAAGTTTCAATGAGCAAAACACTGTTACGACCCGATAGTATTACTTCAAATTTATGCCGTGTTGCTGTATGCCTAACAACATCGAACGCTGTCGTGTATTTCAGGTTGCTTAGATTGTTTCTAGTAACTTCTAATGAGAATTCTTTTCACGGTTCTTCTTTTGTTGACGCTTCTGTTGCAAAGATTATCGAAAATATGAGATATATTTGATATTGGTTTGGTGAATTGCTGCATGCATCTGGTTATCTCTAGGTGCGGTAGTATTTCACAAGTAAATATCTGTTCAGCCCCCGTACTCTAAAGTAGGATTTGGTGATCTGGCTTTCATGTGGTTGGTTGCAGGTCTTTTTCCTTTTCTTTCTCTTCTCTGGCGCGGCTGGCCATTACGAGGGAAATACATGACATTGAATCGTCTGGATTATACAAATCACCCAACTGTCAGTTGTTTACCGATGTAACTTAAACATGTTTTCTGATTTTACACTGTATCTTTATATTCGTTAAAAATAGTAAATGGGAAATTTTACTGATATACGTGAGCTATTCCGTGATTACTCAAAAAACTCAAGGTTTTCATACTACGATAATTTGTACCTTATTATTTTGTGTCTGATCGGGGATACGTGATTTATATTATCAGATCATACTTCTGAAGCACCGGATAGAGTTAATCGATATAATCGATTGCGTGAGGTTTTATTTAATCGAAGCCTTTTGCTTGTATGCGGACGTCTACTATTTGTTCACGTAGTACCTATGTTATTGCTCTCTTCCAAATAGATACGTCACAACATGTTTGTAGGTATACTATTCTTGCCGCAACGAACAAATAAAGTGAATATGAATCTCAAATTAACAATTACACTTCTGCTGGATTAGTATTTTAATAATAATTAACATAAGATCTAGAATGCCATTAATTGTGCCAAAAAAAAAATCTGTCAATTTTGACATCTTCCGGCTTACTTGTGCTTGTTAGTTTGTGCCGTTATGACTTGTTACTCTATTAGTTCGTGGTTATGATTGTTACTATTACTCTCTTTACGTCGTTTAACGTGTTGGTGGAACATTTTACATTTTGTTATTAAAGTAGCGATCTAGCCAGCTTTATAACATGTCATTTGGGTTGCATATTCTACTCCACAAGGTCGTTTCGTAGATAAATATATTGTTAAAGTTTGATACTATCCGTCGTTCTTTTATTAGGTAGTTAGCATCTCCTGCCAACCTATCTTACGTCATATCTCGACTGCTCTGTATAGTTCAGCGGGGTGTGTCAAGGTAAGTTGGTGAACCTGGGCCCTTAACAATTGGTTTACTACTGCTTATGACAATTGGGTAAATATATTACTCATTCTTTACGCTCACACCCGTTTCCGATGATATGTTAGTTATGAGCTAATTGTATTATATATCAACAGGTTACGACGTTAATATTAGGCATTTTCGTTTATTCCTACATTTTACCCAAAGCTATTGTTACAGTACATTAGAAGAAAGCGACAGCAGGTAACTTTAAGATAACAGACAAATGCTTTGGCGTTTGGGCTTCAATTACAGGTATCTTTGGGAAACTAGATTCTTCTGTAGAAAACTATTGTTAAATCAATATGGATATATGGAATTCAGCTTGGGCGATGTGCGAAGGCATCCAATATCTAAATTATGGTTTTAGTCAAATAGTCTAAAGACCACAACGAATCCATTACACAAAAACTGCGTGTGCCATGCGTTACTGACATTCTGTTTAGGTGATTATCCCAACTGTTTTGTCTCTTTTGACGTTAAAAATAACACTTCATCGTCATTTCTTAATATGTCTTGTCTTGTGTAACCTTTCGATACTTGTTCGAGTATTTATTACTATTTTAATTCTAATTTTTTGTTTACCCCAAAATGCATTTCGTTTTAATTATTTTGCATTGAATATATGAGAAAATGAGTTGTCATAGAGAGCCTTTTAGCGATCTGACTCTTGCCACATAATGAATAAAACAATCCTTCCTAGCTTAAACATATAGGGCTCTTAGTATAATTTTAATGGGTTAAAACATGCAAATGAAAACCACTTATAATATCAAATATCACTTCATGTTGCAACGATTTCTGCAGCTTTATCGCCGCAGTTGAAATCGTGGTTGATAGATTAAGTTCTCATCGTAATATTTTATGTTGCATTTTACTACTGACAGAGTTATATGAGTATCGTTTGCTACGGCTCTCTATGCTCAATTTTAGTTCATATAACTGACTTTTAAAGGATTTTCTGGCACTGCAGTAACATTTTTGATTTATTGAGTCCGCATTCATAAACACCCTTAATACGTGCACTCATCCCAACTATTAAAAACGACTATTTACCTTTTGCAACCGGGAGATCAAAGCAAACATCAGCGTGATTTAATTATAACGACCAAGGAGTGGATGCACATAATTCTAATTACAGTTTCCATAATTAAAGAAAAATGTTTTAATATGTAGTTATTTGCATTCGAAGCGTTTTGCTTAATAGTTAAAGCATTCTGAATACTCCGAGAACTTCATTAGCGAATGAAGTGAGACTTGCTACAATTAAAACTAACGCCCATTTTAGCGTGGCCGCAAGTCCTTCAAGCAGATTTTATTTGGAAAATACTTCACTGTATGCAGATTAGTTATGGCTGGCTTGGAAAAAGATGATTTATTTTCTTTAAGAAAGTGGGAGTTCATTGTACCTTGGTTTTCTATATTTTCCTATTATATTTTAATGTGGAACCTTTATCTATCAGCATGAACTTTCCTATTGACTTTGATTGAGAAATTTTAAAAAATAATGATGTGCCTGAAGGCTTAATCAGTTGTTCAAAAGTGACCTCAACATCTACGTTACCTACTATTAGGAGCTACTTAAAAATGTAGTCAAATTTCGGAATCTATTTTTAAAACAAAGGCTGTTTCTTAAACAACTAATTTTAAATGTCAAATTGCATTATTTGTAGACCCACTTTCAATTTCATTTACTGTTGTTTGTATTAAACTAACTAATTATTGGGGAATTTCAAATATATGTCCGCCGGTTCTAATTGTTTCCTGTGCTGGCATGTTCAGTGCTCGTTTGAAGTACAATATAGAACTATCAACATTTCCAGCATTAAGCTGCCGCATTGCATATTACGTTTCCCTAACTGTTTATTTTTTAAAAAATCTCGGACTAGCTATACAGGATTTTCATAAATAGTATTAATTATTACGTAATTATCTTTATATCGTTTTAATTCCAACAGTTGTTGATCATAAATAAGCATTTGTCATTTTCGTGGAATTTCTTAGATTAGAATTCCATTTATATTAAAAATGTAAAATTATGACTTACAATTAGAGCTGTTCCGGTTCCTATGCACTTTTTTTATTTTAAAAATTAAACTAGAAGCTTTATAAAAACAAGTAAAAAACAAGGAAAACAAAAATCTTTTGGTCTATATATTCATTGCTAAAATACAAGCCCTGTAAAAACTTAGTCACCATGTTCGTTCGATTAACAAACGCAAAAAGGTATTCGCCAGAAGAAACAATTTAATTGATGAGAAATGCATGTGCACATTTCTTCTTCAACTTGACCGAACGTCTTTCTCATTTGTGCAGAAATATAACTGTAACAATTCAACCTCTTTTCCCAAGCCGACTATGCTACATGGTAGCTGTGTTTTACTGTTTCTAATTTTATTATTATCGTCAGTATTTTCAGTGACACCTGATCATCATACACCTGTAAGGTTATCTCAACTCAAAAATACAACTTAAAAGTAATATTCGTAATATGTCATTGTTTCGTATCAATTGATGCTGGACACAAATTAACAACAATTTGCCAGTGTTATCGTTGTCAGCGGTATGATCATAACAAAAAATATTGCCACATGTAGTCAAAATGCGTTAAGTGCGCTGGATACATACATTATACAGCAAACTATAAAGAATGTTCTTACTTCTCAACCCATATCTTCTGAAACAAGGTTGCCCAATGTTTCACCAACAAAAAAAAATCCTGAGCTCCTGGAAAAGTTTCATAAACACAACTGAAAACGCTAGTTCTGACAAAACCAACACTTTAGGATCAGCATTGACGAAATACACTAATAAATATTGTAATTAGCCCCATCAGTCCTTATATTAACAAAATCCCAGAATGTTTCCATCTTCTAGCAAGTACATTTAACAATTGAGAATTGGAATTGTAATGGCCTGAAGTAGCAACTCTCTCTCTTTATACAAATTTTAGGCCACCATAAAATAGACAAATCCTGTGTCGAAGACAAAATTTCATAATACTTGGATATAATAATATAATATAATAATATTTATTTCAAAATATTTACAGAAGTAGATACAAAACAAAAGGAGTTGAAGCAGAAATAAATGAGTTAGCCCACAGAAGTTAAGAACTTGTGCGTGGGCGAATATGTCAACATGTAGCTTCATTTTGTGAAATTTTATTATTTTATTAATAAAATAGCATAAAATAGAATAAGCAAATAAGTAGGATTCAATTTGTACCAATAAAGTTATCAGCAGTGAAGTAATTTACATATTCTTTTTATCTACTAGGTTGTGTATATCAACTATTGGAGTTTCCTTTAACCACTTTTTAATTTTATTTTTAAAAGTATTGATACTTGGGGAATTTTTAATTTCTTGTGAAAGGCAAGAGTACAGTCGAGGAGCTAAATAACTTTGGGAACGTTGTCCAAAAGTTTTTATAGCTTTTTCAAGCTGTATTTCTTTTTGCACTTTATAACGGGTAAGGTGCCCATGTTCAATATTTTTTAAATTACCTTTTGTTTTATACAGAAGACAGAGTATTCTGTAACAGAATAGTTGCCGCAAGTCGAACAGGCCACATTCTTTGAAAAGCAAATCACTGGGATACAAGCGGTCCTTGCCAAGTATAATTTTGATGTAATATTTTTGCAACACTGTCAAATTTGCAAGGTGTGTTTTCAAATACCTCCCCATCCAACGATACCATATTGTAAATGAGACTCAACCAAGGCATGATACAGTATTTTTAGATTTTTAATATCTAATATATTTTTAAGTTGTTTAAATATGAATAATATTGATCTTAATTTTTTTTATTAGTAGGTTTACGTGTATGTCCCATTTAAGATGTTGATCTATGCATATACCCAGATAATTTAAGTTATTAGTTGGTTCTATACGATATTCTTTTTGCCCATCCATAATAATTAAATCTGTAAGTCTTCGTGTCTTTTTTGAGTAACAAGAGAACGATATATATTTCGTCTTCGTGAAATTGATAGATAAGAAATTTTGATTAAACCAACTTTTAATTAATTTAAAATCTTCTTCCGCAGTACTTTTTACTTCGTCCCAAGTATTACCCGTATACATTAATACTGTATCATCTGCAAAAGAAGATGTTATACCAACTGTATTAAGTGCAAGCAAGTCATTTATATATAATGAAAATAAAATAGGCCCCAAAACAGTACCTTGGGGTACACCACATGTTAGAGTACAAGCCTCACTTATACAATTGTCAATTTTGACATATTGAATTCTATTCGCTAAATAGGTTTTTATTAAATTTAATGATACACCACGGAAACCTATATTTTCTAAAGTACGTAATAATATTTTATGATTAACTATCAAACGCCTTGGCAAGATCCAAAAAAATGCACAAAATCTCTTTATTATTATCAATCGCTTTATATATATTGTCAGTCAGAAAAGATATTGCGTTTTCCGTCGATATCCCTTATCTGAAACCAAACTGTCTATGAGAAATAATGTTGTATTTATTTGTAAAGCTGATAATTCTATTCTTTATAATTTTTTCTGCAATTTTAGCGAGGTTTGAGATAAGAGATATCGGTCGATAATTGTTGAGATCTGTTTTATCGCCTTTTTTAAAAAGTGGCTTTACTATTGCAATTTTAAATGCACAAGGAAAATTTCCTGACTGCAACATATTATTCATAATATGTACAACTGGATGTTTTATATGTTTTACGATACGTTTAAGAATTTCGGTTGTAATACCATCTTGACCTGGTGATTTTTTTGGTTTGAGTTGCTTTACTAACTCCTCAACTTCATTAGCATCTGTTGGATAGAGGTATAGGGTTTGGTTGATATTTATATGTCCAGCGGGTACCTCTTGAGCGGGTTTTGGTATAGTTTTTGCCATTTTTTTACCAATGGTAACAAAATGTTTATTAAATTGATTTGCAATGTCAATTTGATTTGTAACGGTAACTTTATTAATCTTTATTTCTTTTATTTCCAAGTTTGAGTGTTCTTTGTTTATAATTGTTTTGCCATAGCCCACAATGTTTTGCTAGAGCCCTTATTTTGTTTAATTTTGTTTTGGTAATACTTATTTTTTGTGGCCCTAATCAATTCTGTTAGCTTATTTTTATATTTTGCATACTCACGTGCAATATCTAAGTTATCAGGTTGTGACATATACTTTCTGTATAACATATTTTTTGTGTTGACAGATTTTAGAAGACCACTCGTAATCCAAGGATTACGTCGAACTTGTGAAGATTTAATGCGATATGTTACAGTACAAAGTTTAATGGCATTTTGAATTTTACTAATTAATATGTTAGTTGCCTGATCTACATTGGCTGTGGCATATATCTGATTCCAATTCTCGTCTTTTAAAGTATTGTTTAATTTGTATTCATCAACTTTAGTTATAGTTCTCAAGTTACTACGTTTTTCAATCGGTGCTTTCAAATTTAAGAGTGAAATTATACAAAAATGATCACTAATATTAGTTTTAAGGACAAATGACTCATGCGAATTGTTTTCAATCTGTTTTAAAAATATATGATCAATACATGACTTTGAATCTTTATTTACTCTTGTGTATTTATTTATTAATGATGTAAAACCGGCTTCGCTCATTATATTGAGGTAATCTTGACAAAAATCGGCATTTGATTTAATGTTAATATTTATATCGCCAACCAAAAAATGAACGTCACTTTTAATTTTATTTTCATTTCTCAAATAGTTTTGCAAATCTTCATTAAATTGATTAACACATATCGAATGTGGCCTGTAGATCGCACTTACTACAACTATCTTATCAGTAACATAAATGGATATTTTGATTATTTTGATTTCGCCCAAGTTTATAATTTCAGATTTATAGTTGTGTGAATCTTTTATATAAACTATTACACCGTCATTTTGGTTAACAACTCCTTGATTATAAATTGATCTAAATCCCGGTATGTTATAAAAATCTTTGTTATATATTTTCCAAGTTTCAGTAAAAACTATGCAATCAAAATTGTAACTCAATTCGTTAAGTAAAAGTGTCATTTCGTTAATGTTACGATTTATACTTCTAATATTATTATGAAAAACAGAAAAACAATTAGTGTTTTTATTACCATTAGCTACCAAATAGTTAACATATTCTCTCGCCTCGTTCATTTCTGCTGTATCCTCCGGTACATAACTAAAATCTCTTATATATTGCTCCATAGACGAAGAAACAATTTAAAGGATATCTGAAAGAAAATACATTAGTCTAGATAATATCTTTTTCACACTTAATTCTAACTATTGGGCTATTATCAGTTTTCCTGGCTAAAAGTTTAGAATTTTTGAACCATACATACTTAAACATTTTTTGACTGTTTACCATTTTTTGTTTAGTCAAGTACATAATCCGTTTGAAGTAAGGTGTCAGATGTTCACTAACGTAAATCGGAGTAGCTTGTTGACTGGGAAAAACATCCTTCAGGGTTGGACGAATTATTTTGATTTTTGCTAGGTTATCTCGGACCATTCTGTTGACAAATTGAACTACGATGGATTTCTTATTATTTGCAGATGGAATGCGATGAACTGCCTGGATGTCAGCGGCTGATACTGATATTTGAGCCTTTTCGCCAATCTTTTGAATAAGATAAAGTAAATTTTCTTCTTTTGTTTCTGGGACCTCGTCAATTATCACATTATGATTCCGATTGTATTGACGATCTTCTTGAATAATTAGATTTAGTTCTTGGTTTTCGTATACCACCATAAAAACTAATAAGGAATCCAATACAGCCGCCGGTGGGGTATCACTAATATCCTAAAGTAATAGTGTCGTTTCAAAGCAGTTACCAATCTTGCAGTCTCTAAGCGGTGGGTATAACTATTATTTTGAACGACAATAGGAAACTTGAAAGAATATATATTTACAAGCAACCCAACCAAAACTATTTGTATAATATCAAGCGCTTGCTCGCTGCACTTTAAAATTGTGTGCACCAATTACTTAGTGCAGGATTATAACCACTTCTATATAACTCGCTTTGAAACGAATTCACGCAATAAACCTTTGGAGGTAGTTTGGGAAAAGGCCCTTACCCTAGCCCCGTGCTCTCCATAAAATCATTCTAAGTTGAAACTCGCCTTATCCCGCTGCAGGCGTGAACGATGCAGTTATCGCGGCACACATGCACATTTAAGTGCTTGATGTACAGGGACGGCCTTGCGCACGTTGTTATTCGAGAATGCACTGCTTAAACCTAATACACAAGAACGTACATATTAAATACAATTTGGCTGATATATTTAAATGTCGATTCAAATAAATATCTATTAGAGCCAAGCTGCCACAAGAGTCGGATTTATTTCCTCTACTGTATAATATCTTCATCAAAGACATTAACGAATCAATAGAAATGGATAACGATGTTCTCTGATAATACCTCCCTGTTGGTCCATCACCACCAATTAGGCCGCATCATTGGCATAATCTAAATAACGATCCACGAAATGCAGCAATTGCTATATATGGCGTGTAAGGACCTACCCCACTAAAAAACAAACCAAAACCTTGACATTACGAAGTTATACAATCCCTACTAAAGTAACAGTTAATAATCTTTCTATCCATTGGTATCCAAACAATACAAGTATTTCAGATTGCACTTGCGTCAGCAACTCAAGTGGGGGCATAACATCAATACCAAATTCATTGAAGCATACGCCCGCGTAAATATACTCTTTCCAGTTATCAACCTTTAATCTTCATTAAAAATTATTTCGGTATCTTACTTACGTTTATAGCCACTAACCAGTGTGGTGCTCTGCTTTATCAACGCAATGATGTAAGCCTATAGTCTTGAAAACAAAGTGATTCGTATTGATGTTAATACTATTTTGGTTAGTACGTAACTTTAAAGTATACCTATAGTAAACTTCAGTTACTAGCAATACAAGACTCTATTAAGGAGATAAATGATGTCTTCAACACTCTGCATAACTATTCAGGTGCTGAGATTTCTGTAGGAGGAAGAAACATAACTATCAAAGACGTAATTTATGTATAACACTGCAGATAATGTTCTCTCGCTGGCTGTTGCTGAGGAAGGTTTGTAAGAATAAGTTGATACCTTATTTATGTCATTTTGAGAGATGAACGGGTATTGAAATATTTTATACAAGCTTTCCCAAGTTTAATTCACTAGCTCATAAATTTGAATGCTATGTTACTATGCCAACCCTTTTAGCACTCCAGCAGACAAAGCAGGAGGCAAACTGTGTAACAGAAATGGATAATTTTGTATTTTTCCATAGTGGTGTTTGGAACAGGTTAAATAATGAAACAACAGACCGTTTACAGTATAAGGTTAAAAGTAAAGTACAGACAAATAACTATTATAAACGTTCAACGCTCACCCTCGGAAAATAAATATGAAGAAGCTAAAGCCAGCTACTATGAAGAACTTGAACAGATGTATAGAAGTATACTCAACTATGATTTAAAAATTATAATAGGCGATTTCAATTGTAGTTATAGCAAACACCAAGAAAGCAATGAAAATGGAAAGAAGCTGATAGAACTTTCCGCATAAAGAAATATAAAGATAATGAGTACATATATCCAGCACAAAAGGATACACTTAAGCACTTGGATATCCCCTGTTAATTACATAGATCATGTACTGACGGAAGCAAAACATGCAGAATCGATTCAGGATGTTGCAAGCTATAGGGCATCTGATTGTAGTAGCGACCATTTCTTGGTGCGAACGAAATTCAGGCAAATAATACCCAAGATAAAACCAGTGAATAGAGAAAGATCGGTAAAATATGAGAGACGTTATTACAGGAAGATATAAAGATGAAATCGGTAAACTATTAAATGAGTTAGGAAGCAAACAAGATAGTTTCGATGAGCATTGGGAAGATATAGAAAAACTAATCCATAGAGCAGCAAAAGCGATACAACGGGAAGGTAAAGGCGGATAGAAGAAGGTGTAGTTTGATGATATTTGTAAATACACCATAAAAAGAAGAACTATAGCAAAACTAAAAATACTGCGGGGAAATAGAGAAGCTTAAAAGGAAAACTGCGAAGAAAGCAAACAAAAAGTATATGTACGGAAAAGAAGCGAAAACGTTTAAAATAAAAATTAAAGAGAATTGAAGAGAATTTTAGTAAAAAACAAGGAATCGTTATCAAGATGTCAAGCAACAGAGGAAGAGGTGAATGTAGCATACAATAAACATAAAAATGGCGAGTTAGTAGATGGAATGTAAGAAACGTTAGACACATGGGCAGCATATTTCCAGGAAATGCTGAAGACACAAATGTAGCATCACAAGCGTGGAAGTTATTATAGTTGTTATAAAACAGCAAAAGAATAATAATAAGAGTGCTCGGGAAAATGGTATAATACAATAATTAATTAAACAAGGAGGGGGGAGCTACTTAGGCAGCTGCACAAATTTATTCTCAGAATTTGGACAGAAGGACAAATGCCGGAGAGATGGTATAAAGAAATTTTAGTACTTGTACACAAAAAACGAGAGGTAACCCTATGTGAAAATGATAGAGGGATAGCGTTACGAGACGTTACCTACAAAAATTTTGCTAGCTATCTGAAAACACAATTAAGCAACCATGCAGAAAATATAATAGGTGCGGTTTTCGGCAGAATAGATCTGTCAGCGATCAAATACTTACATTGAAGCAAATCCTAGCCAACAACTGTGAACATAATTTCGCTCTTCACACAATTTTCATAGATTTTAAGCAGGCCTATAATGCAGTGAGTAGTGAACACTTACACAAAACCATGATCGATCTAGGAATACCAACAAAATTAATGATTTTTCCTGCTGCTGATCATGTAAGTCAGTGATACAGCCTTAGCAACAAAACGTGTAAGTTGGTGATTATATTTGTTTGCTGCGTTTTCTTGACAAAGGAACTTAATATTATTATTAAGTTCCTAGGATAATAAAATTAGCAGCGTAAGATGCAGATTTAGACGTTTTGTTTATAAATTGCAAGTGTTTGTGACATGTGACACTCATAGGTAGCACAACTCACGAAAACTAATCTTGGTGACAGGTGACAAACCAAACGATTTTTTAAAAATCTAAGAAAATTTCGATAAGCAGCTGGAAAAATATAATAAGACAACTCGGAATGTATCGCCTATTAACATTTTCGGCAGGCAACAAGCCGCGACTTCGTCTTGGCTTGTACTTGCCTACCTCAAATGTTAATAGGCCCTTACATTCCTTGTTACTTAAATCGCTATAACGCGCATGACTATGGATAATAAAAAAAATAAAGTGGGGATACATGGGGCCATTTCCGCAGATTTTCAAATTAAACCGAGGATTACAGCAAGGTGACTCTATATCACCTGTGTTATTAACTCTGTTACTAAATCATGTGTTTAGGGACGGTAAAATATATGCGCATGGAACAAGATACCATTATAAGCATCATGTTTAGCATATGCCGATGAGCTAGCGATAATAGCACGGGCCAAACCAGAACTGGAAGACGTTGTAAGACTAGAAACAGCAGTAAGAGAAAACGGATTAGTGATCAACGAAGAAAAAAACACGTAGTAATGTGAGGTGGAAGTGCTGTAACGGCAGAAAATTTAGTGATAAATAGTGCTATGGACGGGAGAAGGTATGATTTCAAAAGAGAGGAACATTTTAAGTACCTCGGTGTTACGATTTCAAATAAAAATTGCGAAACATGCGAGATAGAAGAAAGGGGAATAAGAGGTAGAAGGAGTGTGGGTGCCTTCCAAGACATTTTAAAATCTAAGGAATGTAATGTACCAATATACCAGACCGGTGGATTTATATGGTTGCGATATGGTTGGTTGTTCATTACTATCGTATTGTACTGCTGATATATTTTCTTTTCTTTATACTATATGTGGGTAGTTATGTATTTGTTCCAATAAATGCCATTTATTATTATTATTATTATTATATGTGGGTCTTAAACCAGAGTACAGAAAGTCGAATAGAAATATGGCAAAGGACATTTTATGGAGGAAAAGAGCGAATGGTGTATGGGAAAGGCAAACAAGCCATGAAATAATGGAACTATATAATAATTCAGGTATAGCTGTAGTCAAGTTTCATAGAATTCGGTGGCTGAGACATGTATTCAGACTATCAGAAGAACGTGCCCTCAAAGAATTTATTGAAAGGTGGAATAACAGGGAAGGAAAGGAAAGGGAGACCGTAGAATAAGTGGATTGATAATGTGGAAAATAACGTACACCAAGGGAACAAAAATTTAAAAAAAGGCGAGGGATCGAAAAAACTTGAAAGAGGTCGTACAACAGGCCTTGGACCTATAAGGCCTTTTGCTCTAGCTATTGCCATGAACACATTTTAAGCCTTTATGTTTATAATAGTGTTACATTTTTAACGTTCAGGCTATTTAAATATTATAACGACGCTTCATGTATTAAACATTTATTTACAAACACACGAGAATTATCAAGCCGATTACAAACTACTTAAACTACAGGCACTGTTTCTATCGATACATTTATTTAATATTTACACTGGTTAAACTTCAACTATTTATTTATTTCACTCTTAACACTAACGATTTATTTCTATTTATATGGTTATATTTATATGGTTATTTATGTCCATAGTTATATGTACACACGAGATTTTATTTATGTGGGAGCTCTACGCGAATTCCTAACTGAATTCAGGACTGAACTAGAACTCCTGCGGGCGTGTATTTATATTGCCAGATAGTTCCTTCTGGAAAACGTCTCGAGTTCGCTCTACCTTTCTGATAACTCTGACGTGTCACGCGCAAGGTCGTTTCTGGAATGTTCGGGAAGGCTGGCTCACGCCGTCTCATGCAGCTGGCGCCAAGGTCGTTCTGCAATGCTGTCGCACGGGACGCTGAGTGATATTTCTGGGGCGACGGCCCAGCCCCAGGATGGTTACAATAGCAATTAATATTTCAAGCAAATCAAATATTATTATCAAGTGTTGGCTGCTTTTTCCGAGATTGTGTACGAGGTTCGAGCAGTGTAGTTGGAACCCTGTGAGCTAGAGGTAGGCAGCACCCTTCGTAGAAAACAGTTGGAGTCCTAGGTGTGAGGCAACGGCTGAATTGAAGGCGTTTCCGCAGCGGTCGAGCTACAGGAGTCGTTCTGCGAGCGTCAGAGGCTGGGATCCCAGGCATCGTGAGACTTACTGGGGCTCTAGTTAAGCTCTAATTTCCATTATAAAAGCATCGGAAACGTCAGGAAAGCTTATCCTAAAAGATTGGATTTAGTGAGTTTCTTAGTGGCGTCTGTTTTTTGTGCACTTCCGGCAGACGTGTTCTCTGGGTGGTTTTTCTTTGTGACGTGTACTTACTTACAGCAATTGTTATCACCTAATCAGCACTTTAATTGCGTAATCACAGATAATTATCGAATAATAGCGAACTTGTTTTGAAAATTATGAGGTTGGATCGCCATATTTGAATTAAGTTCCCATTAGTTAAATAATATTCAGTATTGTAGCGATCCCAGTAGCTAAATCAGGATTATATAAAGCGTTTACAATTAATTTATATAAAAAATACCACGATAATCAGGTTGATGGCAAATGCACTTTCTGTAATTTATACAAATGAAGATAATATTTCCTATGATGTAAAGACCTGACCCATTTAAGGTAGATCCCAAATGAGATTAAACTCATTTATTTTAAATTATTATAACCAAATCCCAAGAAGAACACCTATATTGGAGTAACATTGGCAAATTATTGTGTGAATTAGGTACAATATTGTACATCTATATAGATCTATGATCAAAATGTGAACTTCCTGCAATACTTTTACAATATTGGCTATCAATATAAATTCTGTATAATTTCATTATATAAATTCAATATAGAAATAATATGTTAACCAATATTGGCAACAAAATATTGATACATTAACGTAAATCTATATAGATCTATGATCAAAATGTGAACTTCCTGCAATACTGTTACAATATTGGCTATCAATATAAATTCTGTATAATTTCATTATATAAATTCAATATAGAAAATAATATGTTAACCAATATTAGCAACAAAATATTGATACAATAATGTAAATCTATATAGATCTGTGATCAAAATGTGAACTTCCTGCAATACTTTTACAATATTGGCTATCAATGTAAATTCGATATAGTTTTATTATATAAATTTAATATTGGTATACATTCATCAACAT